>JAGDQP010014279.1:21538-45609 GCA_022664845.1 Lepisma saccharinum | reverse complement strand
ACTTCCATCTCGATCCTAGAAAATCCCAAAATTCTCAAAATTACAAATTAAAACAAAACAAATGACAAAGGTACTTAGGATGAAAGTAGCTTGTAATAAGGAATAAAAGTCCCTCGTCTTCTTCCCTTTAGGAATGCTATTATTTGAACTGTTTCTGTCTGTCTATTCGAGCTTAATTTTGTATATTTACATCTACGAAATTTTTATTCTTTAACCTATACAAAATTTCTAAAATTTTTCAGGGGCAAATATGTAATTTATAAGCAAATACCATTAACTTCGCACTGGGAATGCTGACAAGTTCCAAGTATACTCAATTTGTTTTAACTCTTTTGCATCTGATGATTGACGGGATTGTTTCTTAAATTAAAGTAACAACCCCTAAAAAGTTCATTACTGCATTATCAAAGTACGATGGTTACAGGCAGATTCACAAATGTAGCCTAAGATACCATAGCCCCTCGCAAAATATAAAATTTTATTGTAATTTCAATACTGTTCTCAATAGTATAATGCAAAATATCTGGCAGTTTTGGCAACTATCTAAACGCTCCATAGCAAGAACCGCTCCTAATACATTGAGTGCATGTAGTCTATAGTACTCCATAATTTAAAAAAATACAGATTGTCTTGTTAATCACATTTGGAAGCGTGGATGTAATGCTTCTATTTGTGTTTGAGCTAACATTCCTTTAAAATTTTCTATGTAAGTGAAAAAAACGCAGATTTACATATTCATAAGATGGATGATATTACTAGATAGTTCACTAAGCCTATAAGCATTAACATTTATTAATCTTGACTTGTAAATCGCAAAATATAGTAATATTTTGGAAATGCAGTAGAACCCCTGTGCTCCGTAATAGTTCATTTGAGTATTACCAATTTACTACATAATAGAATTCGATTATTGAAATTTGGGAAGCAAATGGTGGTGAAGGGCAATTATTTCACCCTTAGAACTTCACGCAGCGTTGCAAAGCCACAGCCTACGTAATACATATTTAATTGCTGTTTTAAAATTATTTAAACATATTTTTGTCATATGATTTCATTTCGGGATGTAGTAAGGCGTGATGAATATGTTCTTAGTTGAGTATCACGATAACAGCCATGGAAAAAGAATCTTCCTTTTCCTTTAAATTTGTGTTTTGACCCTAATTGGAAACCTTTGGCATAAACTCTTTGCGTCCCAACGTTCACTTTTCCGAGGCCAAGATAATTGTCAGACTGTCGCGATATTTGCTTGGGGAAACACGAACTTCCCGCTCATAGAAACCTCAGCCAGTTGCTGAGAAACGTCCGATATATTACCGATTGAACAACGAGGGCTAGGTACATATTTTGATTGGAGTACAAGACAAGAATTCCTCATACCAGCAAACTAGATTTTCGTCTATATAATGACCTATTCAACGTTTCTTTTCCTAAATTTTGGAAATGGTTTTAGCTAAAGAAGAAGAATGTATAAATGAATTTAAGCAAATCTTTCTCAGCAAATATTCTCCCAAAATTACTGAAAGTAAATTCTTTGCTTTCCATTTAAGGCTGATTCACACATATAGGAATGTGCACCGATCATACGCCCACGTCTTGTGTTGTTTGTAGATTCTTCATAGATAATTCCATTTCAAAAATATTTGAAAGCTCTTTTTTAATTCACACATATAGGACTGTGCTCAGACCGTGTGCCGACCATCTCCCTTTCATGTCGCTGTGAAAGTGATTGGCCAAGGTCATGGGTTAACACGGTCTCAGCAAAGTCCCATACGTGTGAACGTAGAATGGGAGCCTTTGTGGAGCTCTGCTGATATTCGGGTTCTCTCGGATCTACCGAATTTCCTCGAAGTTGAGTAGAATAAGTCTGCATAATAAGGACACAGCTAAAGAAGCACAGTGCTATATACGTGTGAATAATAAGAACAGTAGGGATCCAATCGGTGCACTGTAAACACACACTCGGCGCACTATCGGTGCACAGTCCTATATGTGTGAATCAGTCTTTATTTTTGACAATTTGATATGCAAATCATTTTAAGTATTAAAACAGTCAAATCAATTTGACAGGATACTTATTAAGAGGTTCAAACTATGTAATTGTCCACCAATAGTCCAACATATACCTCTGGCGTCCTCTGCAACAATAAAATATAGATGACAGCCTATTATTTAAAAGCAATTGAAGATTTTTTATAGTAATGATAAACATGTCTATTTATTTAGTAACAAAAGAACAACATGCTTAACCAATGTTTCTGCGAGACCCTCCCTACAGGATCAAATTTTCGAGGGCACACTTAACTTTAAAAGTTTTACGGTCAAAAATCGATGGAAATCGTGCCAAACTCCATCTATAACATTGCTATTTTGACTTTACATCCCCTCGAATTGAAAATCCTGGCGTAATCTCTGGGCTTAGCATCTGATTACAGACATGCATCTCAAACTCTCTGTGATTCCAGCCCTCATTGGGTGAATCCTCATGACGTCCCAAAAATTAAGATTTGTGATTGAATTAAATTGAATTTACTTATAGCCTTTTTTTCATTTTTGGTCCAAGCAAGAAGGTCTGTGATGGGTTTGCATCGTGCACAAAATAAAACAGAACTTTAAAACCTGACATTTATAACGTATTGCCGTGAAGTGGGTAAAAGTTTGAAAATTCAAATAACGAAAACAAATCCACACACAGTTCTCTACATTCCCATCGACACTGGATCTCATTAAGTTCACATTAAATACGTAATTTATATTTATATAAGCGCGCAGGGAGGAAAAGATTAGTTTCTATATGTTTTTAGGCAGAAAGGAACTTGGCGCCTACCCTAAGAGAAAAATTGCTGAATTTTAGTCTAGATAATCCAGAGAGGTGAAATTTACCAAGATTCTGCATCACACATAAGATTTTCTATACCAGGCTACGTACAGGTTTGTTGCTCAGCCATGACCAATCTGTACAGCCACTAATAGATGGAAAATCATGTCTACCCCTCGTTAGCACTTGCAGGATACAGAAAATCCTTTTAATGCAATTTCAAATAGTTTTGTAAGGATACTACACAGTCCCACTCCTGTGTACGATCCTTACGATCTGTACGATCCCACAGACTACAAACTACGTAAACGGATTTTCCTTCTATCGTAAAAACTAACTGTAGACTGGCTGGTGATGGCGCGTAGTGGCTTAGAAGCAGTTACCGTGTATTACAAGCAAAATAACGGTTTGTGATACTGACCACCGAGTAAATAAAGTGAAAACTTATTTGGAGGAGTCTATTGGCGGAGGTCTGTCGGTAAATATTTTCTGCACTGAAGTGAAGAAGTGAACTAAGGTTTGGTTTTGTTTGTCTAATTAAGACATTTGAAGGTAAGTTTGTTTGTTTGTTTTGTATACATTTGGATTCTGCAAACCATCTTTTCATATTTATTTTTACAACGATCTGTGGCATGTGCTATGTAATTCAATATGATGTGGAATTGGTTAAAGAAAATTTGGGGTGGATTTTCTAGATCACCACACAGACAATCCGGTGCACAACCTAGAAATCCTAGACCACGATGTGTAGCATAGTCAAAATAATCTAGATCACCATAAAGGCAATCAAGTGCATAGAAAAGGGTTTATAGAAGTCGAAGGCGTGGCCTAGGAAATCTACAGCAATATCCAGAAAATACGGAACAACCGCTAGAAATTCTAGAATACCGTTCAAAATGTCCAAGGTGTAGTGCAGAAAATCTAGACCACCGTCAAGAAAACCAGGAGTACTGACAAGACATTCTAGATCACCGCTTAAAAATCGAAGTACAGTCTAGAAAATCTAGACCCCATCAAGGAAACAAGGAGCATGACCAAGAAAATCTAGACAACAGCTACAGAAATCAAATTATAAGCCTAGAAAATATAGATTACTGTCAAGAAAACCAAGAGAATAGCCAAGATATTCTAGACCACCGACCATGGAAATCAAAGGTATGACCTAGAAAATCTAGACCACCGTCATGAGAATCTAGAACCCCACCCTGTTAGTTCTGTATCAAACATACGTACAGGTACGTCTGCGCTATCCTTGCTACCTTTGTTCTGTTCCTTCCAACACAGTACAGAAAATCTTGAGCCCCAACACAGAATGCAGTCCTCCTGCCGTGGCATGTGCAGCGCCAGGAAAGCCGCGCCTGTAACCGGAATCTACGTTTTCTCCTTCTAAATGCAGTCACTTTTTCTCTCAGTGAATTGGCCAGCAACACATTATTGGGAGTTTCCCTTTCCTTCATCATCGGATGATCATAACACTGGCTATAGAGACAAAATAGTATATTTAATGCATCTTTCCCTTATAATTGGTTTCGTAGGGAAATAACGAAACTAATAACTTTCCAATTTACATTTCCTTCAAGAAGAATGATAAAAAATGGAGAATTTAATTATCAATGCACTTGTCTTTCCCTGACCATAAGCTCAAATAATTCGAATAAAAAATTAATCATTTTTTGTCGGTATACGCGTTAAAACCTGTATTCATTACCTTTTGAGTCTAGGATGATTCTAAGTTCAAACTCGAATTACCCTTAAATGGTTCTCACCACCGCGATAAACATGGAATCAAAACTCAGATTTAAACAGAGCTTAAAATGCCAAAATTAGCAATTTGAACTCGATTCAAGGTGTCGTCATAGGCATTTTCAAATCAGGTAACAAACAGAAATAAACTATAGGCACACTATTTCTTGATAAAATAATTAATGAAAATGATGTCATAAAACGTTTCAATAAACTCAAGTACATAAAATAAATAATAAATTACAAAAAGTATTTAAATGCCTATGTACTATCTGAATTGGCGATGTACTTATCACTATAATGATAGTATTTCTGTCTGCTGCTAGTGTTGCCAGATTCCTAGCTTAAATATCCCACCAAACTGCCGGAAATGTCCCACATTGCACCCTAATATCCTACGACAATATTTCTATTCTCGTTTATTATTATTGTGTGTCTACACTAGTCTAAATCTCTGTGCATGTACATGTTGATGAGGACCGTCTCTGAACAGCGAAATCATTAGTTGTCTCTTTCCTACTCCGAATTTTATAAACAGGAAACGAGACAAAGAGCATATATACGCGTCAACACTTACTGCACACATTGGTTTTATTTTTTTGCACAATGTACTACAGTACGTTTAAACAGGCAAATATACCTTGAAGACCCGAAATGATTTATTTATGCTGTCTCGATCATTTTTTAACTTGTTTAAATGATCATGTTTGTAAACATGTTTAGTTTAACTTCTCGGATGTTCGAAACTGAATACACGTGTGAACAAGTTCAAGGTACATGTAAACTCCTTGCAAGGTATAAATTAAATTGATTCACTTGGCTATTTTTAAAAGTAGCACGGTCAAAAATTGTTATTGAAAATATCGATAAGGTAGTCAATAATAATAAGCCCAATTTTTGTGTTAGGAAACAAAACTCCGCTTCCACTATAAGATGGCGTTATTCACCAAATTTCGACTTTGGATAAATATTGATCGATATTCACGAGTTCACTTCATGTACATTTATCACGGTATTATAGTTATTAAGACCTGTACAGAGAAATTGATTTCAGATTATAATTCAGGGATCTCGATTTAGCCGGTCACAATTAGGCTCGCGATTCGAAAAGAAGCAGTTACTTTTGGTTGGTTAGCTTTCTCCAGTCCAAGAATTTACCCTAGAACATCAAACAAATTAGGAAAAGAGATACTTATTTCAGCCACAAGAATTTTGTCGTTTCTGACCTGATGGTTTCAAGCTGACAGGCTCTTCTTTATTTGATAAGTTTTCCATATAATATTTAATGCCTCAATAAAATCATAATCTAACCTCAGATTTGGGTTTACGCTGGTTACTATAAAGATAGCAGGTGCTCTTCTTTTTGTTAGATTTGTTCATTTATATAGTTAACGTCACTTTCATATATGTAATCCAGTATGCAGCCATTGAGAACCGTCAAGTTCTAATATTTTTTGTTCTTTTTTGTTGTGTGGTTCTGTGAAAGAAATATTGAAGCACGGATATAATGCATCCATTTGTGCTTCGGCAAAAATTCCTGTCGATGAATGAAGCTTGAAAAGTTTGAATGAATAAATTTCCTAGCTGCAATAGTTTCATATTCTTTAGGCGGACACTTAACCAAACGCGTGTTAACAGCTACAAGAAATCACCTTATTTGTCTGTGAAGTAATAGCTTTCACTATTTGTTCCGTGCTAAAGAAATTTACATCTGTATTTCTTAAATATTATAGGTTAAAAAAAGTAATTTTGGCCTTAAATGTTTAAATGAACACTTGCTATATCTTGTAGTGACATCTATTATTTCAGAATTGTGTAACTCAATTACTTACTTTCTCGAATGACAACCTTGTTTCCAAAGCATAGTTCCCATTTTACTTTAAGAAATCTGTATTTCATATAATAAACACGTTCCTGATTCGATTTTGGAGCAAATATTATGTTAAACGATTTATTTTAATTGGATAGAGTATTTTCATATCCAAACAGACAGCAAAATCGAATCAGAAACTTGTATATTATATGAAATACAGAGAAAATAACAAAAATAGAATGGATAAAGGTTTGGAAATACGCTTCTCAAATATGTTGTTATATTTTCTTCATAATCATATTCTCAACTACCTTAAATAATGTCAATCCTTGTTTTAGAAATGCCGTGTTCTCAATGATGTCAATTTTGTCATGGATTATGATGAGTGTTTTAAGAGTTCCAGAATGATATTTCATTGTTAATTAAGCACAGTTAGCTCGTTAAGAATGGCAGCCTCAACTAAGGGAGGGAGAAATTTTCACCACCATCCCCTCACCGAATTCAAAATTCCTTGTCAACATTTGTTTGTTCCTTGTTTCCTAGCAAAAACAAAGTGAGTAGCTGGTGAAACGACGATCCCTACCTCCCCAAATATATAATTTACTTTTATTATAAGGTCCTGCATCTTTTGTCTGATTTTTTTTCGTCCTCTTTGTGAGATATAACAAAAATCGAATTATATTAGCGTGTGTATGTAGGGAACAGTTAAATAATACGCAACGAACGAAAACAAATCTAATGTAATATATGCAATATCTTTCATGTAGACATTAGATCAAAATTGTAGAGCTTGGATATTTATTTGTGAACAGGGAATTCTTAAAAGTTTCCTTACGTAGCAGTACAATCATTAATATCGAATCTGCGGAATAAATAAAAATGCATGTAGACTTTCTATACTCCCTGGAATGAGGAAACCAGTTCTGGGAGAATAGTTTTTGGAATAAATATCAAACATCGCATTTTTAAGCACATGTGAAAGCAAAATTAATATTTTTAAGATAGTTTACTAAAACTTATATCTGATAGCTTATATCTTAGCTTATATCTGCTCAATGATTTGGTAGGTTATCTGAAGCTTAGGTACAAAAACAATCAGGAAATTTTATTAAAATATTGTTCATATAAATTTATATATGAAAAGAAAATGCATTTGGTATTTCTGCATACCTTATTTTAAAATATTTTTCATCTTCCGAATCTTATATACTTAAACCTGAATGGTTTTTAAGAAGGTTAAGGGTATCAATAATAGTGGTATTAGATCTCTTAATTTTCTCCTATTTTTGCATTCTTCCTGTGAATGCACAAGTCAAATCAAACCAGTACAAATGTACCGTACCTCTCACCTTATAACGTGACTACGAAGGCAGGCCGGTATACGTCATATCCCATTTTCTCCAATGAGAATACTTAACTTTTCCCCTTATGGTAAAATGATTGGGATCTACAAACTTGCATTTTTGCAGTGCCTTCTTTTGATTGGTTGTTGTTCGCTCACACGGAGAATGCAAGAAGAGGAGAAAATCCGAATACCACTATTATTGATGCTCTTAGTCTTCCTTAAAACCACTCATGTTTAAGTTTCGCAATCATAGATATCAAATAATCAAAAAAATATCAGTTCCTTGAACGAGTTGCCGTAACTCCGTGGGTAGATTCTTTTCTTAGGAATTCGAAGATCCTGGGAAAAGTCGTTGCATCACTTCATACAGACAGTTTTCCTAGAGGTTTTTCAGTCCCACCAGATAAATACTGGGATGATACCTAAAAATCAGGCCCTGTATAACTTCGTTTTCGTACTTTATCTCAGTCTCAGTCTCAGTTGCCCAAATGGCATGAATTTAGTTCAGTAATTCCATAATCCGCGGCTACGAAATTATGTCTATTTATAATTGCGGAGATTGTTTCAGGACACGGTATGTTGTTTCAAATGCCAATCAAATTCTTCTTTCTATGAAAATAAAATGTTTTACAGTTGTGGTTTGCGTTCAGTAAGGGGAAAAGATCTCGCAGTTAGTGATTCGGTCAGAGCATTACGTAACAGAATGTCTACATTTCGCTCAATGTATTTCATAGATACAAGAGAACTTCCGTACGAATGATATATACAAAGTACAGCAAGTTAATCAAAATCGTCTCAAAGATTAAAAAAGTATATAATCCTACAGAGAACGAATTGAAGATTTTTACTCGGTCCCTTAAAAAGTTGGCAAAGAACGAAGATGTCACAAACGATGGAACGAATAATATAAAGAAATGGGCTTCGTTAACCATAAAAAGATCTCTCTCGATCTTTTAAGACACACAAAGTCATCTACCAAAAGAGTTACAAACCACTAACTCTACATTGTAACAATTGTAGGAAAATAGATGTCAGTGCCGGATGAAGGAAATCAATATTAAGAAACATAATACATAAAATGTGTTTTCTATATTTTTAGTATTTGAAAACATTAATTGTAATTAATTAACTGCTAAGAAAAACGATTCAAGTTTTTAATACAGAGAAAAGTAAAGGGACTCTCTGTTATTAAGGCGAGTTTAATGAAAGATGTTACTTAAGTATTTTTATTTATCACTGGAAATGATTAACGGAACGTTATGTTTATTTGAATAGGAAATTTTCGTAAATTTTTGCCGAAGCACAAATGGATGTACTCTATCAGTGTTTGAATATTATATTCATAGCAAATTCGTTTCTAGTATCAGGTTGACAGCATACTGGAGTATATAAAATGAAACTTGTGTTAATTTTTAAATGGAGAAAGCGAACCAAAATAAGAAGAACTGCCATCTGTAAGAGTAACCAGATTAAAAGTGTTTAATTGAAGGTCGTTGTACTCAAATCTGAAATCATACTCTATTTTAATTAAATCTTAGAATGGGGGAAGCTAATAAAGTAAAGAAGGACCTGGCAGCCTTGAAGTCTCTAAATTATTAACTGTTGATTAAATCTTTGTCGCTCAAGTCTGAAATCAGTTTCTCTCTGCTTAATTAGCTTAAGAGCGATTACTTAACTAGAGAAAGTTAAGGAAACGAGGAAGATTGCAATAGGTTTAACCTCATGAGAAAGAAGCTGTCGTAAGGAGAGAATGTCTATTTCCTCACAAACACTGATATTTAACTCGTGTCCAAAAGCTACATATCGCGTACTTTCAGTACGTATTTCTCAGGAAGTAACACCACAAGCTTGTTTCAGAAGCTCCAAGTTCACAAGAAGCAGTGTTGCGAGCTAGGTCTTATACACTTACGATGGCATACAGCACAACTTAAGTGATTTCTACTGACCAGAATGCACGGATTTGAAGGGAAATAAGTAATGCCAAGGAAAGTCAGTTAATATCAGTGATTTGTTCGAAAAATTTACATTACCTTGAATGAATTGTGTTGAGAGCTGCTGCTCAATAGTAATGTATCAAAATTTAATATTTTATACGCTTGTAGAATAAACCTATTTTACTTTTCATTATAGTGTAAAATCTGGGTGTTAAATTTACCTCTAATCTATTTCAAGCTATAATTTGATGATTCTAATTATAGATTGTTCTAAAACATGTAGATTGTAGAATATAAATCTTATATCAGTAAAGCAACATGAATTATTACTAGGAGAATTTAGAACGTGAGTTACGGCATGTTGCGGAATGATGAATATGTTAGAAGGTCAATTAGGCCAGTCGAATTAGGTACCTCTCGTGGACATAATTAGTAATGAATTTTTCTCTTCACAGGATTGTTGTAATAGTGGTCCTAATCAACATACTAAAAGTCCTGAATGATCCGTCTTGTGCTAACTCCGCCATCTTGGAAAATGGCGGACGATCACACATCTTCATTCGGTTTTCGGCTAATTTCTCAAAAACGGTTAATTTTAGAAAGAAATTGAACTAGACCAATTTGAAAGAGCAAAAAATTTATATTAGATAGAGCTTTTACATTTTTCTCAAAAGGTAAAGGTAAATTTATTCTCTAAAATATATGGCCACTTTTCGGACCATGAAATTACCAATTTGCTACAAATTGTCACTTTTGCAGGATTATTGAAATTTTTTGTGATTAATTGATCATTATTCAACGATTAAACTAAATTAAACTAGACTCCGTGACTTCAGAGCCCCAAAGAACTATCACCATCCACACGGCATTTTTTCGTAAGGTGATGTGTGGTCAGCACATCGACACCCCCTCGAGATATATTTGTGATTTTCTTCCTTGGGATGAAATTGCCTCTTCACAAGATTGTTGTAATTGTGGTCATCAACATACTAAAAGTTCTGAATGATCCTACTTGTGCTGACGCCACCATCTTGAAAAAATGACGGACGATCAGGCATCTTCATTCTGTTTTTGGCTAATTTCTAAAATATGGCTAACTTTAAAAAGAAAATGAAGTGGACCATTTTGAAAGAGTAAAACATTTTCTATTAAATAGAACTTTCACATTTTTCTTTAGTACCCATGGTTCTCCAGAAATTGTGGTGATTTTCTGTCTTTGAATTATAAAATAACCGAAAATTGTCTCTGTTACCGGAATATTGTATTTTTACAGGATAATTGACTATTATTCACTTCCAATTGATTTTGTATTATCAAGGATGAATTGTAGAATATTTCTCAAGTATTTCATCGCAGAGAAATGTTCCCTTCCTTATCTAGTTAACCACCTTTGCTAATAAAGATATGTTTTCTGCTTCGTAATTTTTAAATCGCAAGCGCAGATATTACTTATGATGTTTGTAATATAAGGCCTATTTCCACACCACCTTTACCATATTGGGAGGTAAGGCCAATTGGCACGTTTTTTACTTGGTGTCCCCTGGAGGCCTAATCCACGAAGGTAATGATCTTTCTAATTTCTATCTTCATTCTCATCATCCATGATTTCTATTGCAGGTTGATTACTACATCCCATGCTGCTGCAGTGAGCGCAAAGATCCGCGCTTTTTTGCGTAAACAACTACCTTCACAGTTTTTTTATGCAGGAGTATGAAATTGGTTTCATTATTTCGTCAGTTGCCGGTGCCTGAGTCATTGGAATAGGTAGAAGAATGTTTCCATGAGCTTCCCATTCCCATTCTTCTGGATCAAGTTGTTTCCATCTCCATAATGGCACTTGATGGAAAACCCTCAACACGTGCATGGAGACTGCATTTGAAATTGGAGGAAGACTATCCAACTTCACTTCGATTTTCCTTTGTGCAATTTCTCTGTTAAAACATTTATACATGTAGTCATCAAGACATTTACCTGATTTGTCAGCTCCGTATAATCCATTTATCTGTTTCGACACAATGGATCCACATACACTACACCCTAACGAATGTAAATTTGTTGTTGATGATGGGTTTATATTTCACCGTGTGCTATGGCCTCGTCAAGGCACATTTCAAGACATCCTTTCTACTTACATTGCTTACTTTAAAAATCATTATGGTTTGAACTGCACTGTGGTGTTTGATGGATATGGTGAAACTACCAAGAACACAAAAAGTGCTGAAAGAGCTCGTAGATACTCCACAAAAAATGCGCAGACTACGAGGTGAGGAAGGACACCCAAGTAACAGTTTCACAAGAAATTTTCCTTTCTAACGAAAGAAACAAGTCTAAAATCATTGGTTTACTAACAGAAGAATTACAAAATCATTCCATCAGCGCCTTGCCAGCTAAAGACGATGCTGGCACACTCATTGTAAACAGCCATAAACGCTGAAAAATCACAACGAACTGAAATTGTTGGTGAGGACATTGATTTATTAGTTGTTTTACTTTCCTTAATTCCAGATGGGAACGATGTAATCTTCGTAAATCCAGGAAAAGGAAAGATACCCATTAAAACGTACTCTGCCACGCAACTGAAGGAGAAGCACCCTAACCTCAAAGAACGCTTCCTGTTCGCTCATGGTTCTGGTAAGTGGTTCTGACACGACTTCAGCCTTCTTTCACAAAGGAAAGACCAAGACAATTGCACTACTTAACAAGAGAGAAGACATTCGAGATGTTGTAATTATCTTCAATAATCCTGATGCTATCAAGAATGAGATTTGTGAAGCAGGAGAAATGTTCGTCCTTGGATTATACGGAGCTGACAAATCAGATAAATATCTTGATGACCACAGGTATAAATGTTTTAACAGAGAAATTGCACAAAGGAAAATCGAAGTGAAGTTGGATAGTCTTCCTCCAATTTCAAATGCAGTCTCCATGCACATGTTGAGGGTTTTCCATCAAGTGCCATTATGGAGATGGAAACAACTTGATCCAGAAGAATGGGAATGGGAAGCTCATGGAAACATTCTTCTACCTATCCCAATGACTCAGGCACCGGCAACTGACGAAATAATGAAACCAATTTCATACTCCTGCATAAAAAAACTGTGAAGGTAGTTGTTTACGCAAAAAAGCGCGGATCTTTGCGCTCACTGCAGCAGCATGGGATGTAGTAATCAACCTGCAATAGAAATCATGGATGATGAGAATGAAGATAGAAATTAGAAAGATCATTACCTTCGTGGATTAGGCCTCCAGGGGACACCAAGTAAAAAACGTGCCAATTGGCCTTACCTCCCAATATGGTAAAGGTGGTGTGGAAATAGGCCTTATATTACAAACATCATAAGTAATATCTGCGCTTGCGATTTAAAAATTACGAAGCAGAAAACATATCTTTATTAGCAAAGGTGGTTAACTAGATAAGGAAGGGAACATTTCTCTGCGATGAAATACTTGAGAAATATTCTACAATTCATCCTTGATAATACAAAATCAATTGGAAGTGAATAATAGTCAATTATCCTGTAAAAATACAATATTCCGGTAACAGAGACAATTTTCGGTTATTTTATAATTCAAAGACAGAAAATCACCACAATTTCTGGAGAACCATGGGTACTAAAGAAAAATGTGAAAGTTCTATTTAATAGAAAATGTTTTACTCTTTCAAAATGGTCCACTTCATTTTCTTTTTAAAGTTAGCCATATTTTAGAAATTAGCCAAAAACAGAATGAAGATGCCTGATCGTCCGTCATTTTTTCAAGATGGTGGCGTCAGCACAAGTAGGATCATTCAGAACTTTTAGTATGTTGATGACCACAATTACAACAATCTTGTGAAGAGGCAATTTCATCCCAAGGAAGAAAATCACAAATATATCTCGAGGGGGTGTCGATGTGCTGACCACACATCACCTTACGAAAAAATGCCGTGTGGATGGTGATAGTTCTTTGGGGCTCTGAAGTCACGGAGTCTAGTTTAATTTAGTTTAATCGTTGAATAATGATCAATTAATCACAAAAAATTTCAATAATCCTGCAAAAGTGACAATTTGTAGCAAATTGGTAATTTCATGGTCCGAAAAGTGGCCATATATTTTAGAGAATAAATTTACCTTTACCTTTTGAGAAAAATGTAAAAGCTCTATCTAATATAAATTTTTTGCTCTTTCAAATTGGTCTAGTTCAATTTCTTTCTAAAATTAACTGTTTTTGAGAAATTATGCGAAAACCGAATGAAGATGTGTGATCGTCCGCCATTTTCCAAGATGGCGGAGTTAGCACAAGACGGATCATTCAGGACTTTTAGTATGTTGATTAGGACCACTATGACAACAATCCTGTGAAGAGAAAAATTCATTACTAATTATGTCCACGAGCACCATATACGAGAATCCTAATTCGACTGGCCTAAATATAGTAGGGGAATTCAATTTACCGTAGATCCAGTTTCTTAAAATATAGTGATTACATCTTCTGCACGTAGTTTACAGATAAGCAGTAACCTAAAGCGACATATCACAGTAATTGTCTACATTAGCTACTTCTTGAATAGAGTGTTGAATATACTTCGAACGGTTTTTCTTTCCTGACTTCGGATACGTAGAATGCAGAACGAGATGTAAATGTAAATGGTTATATCCCAGATACCAGAGTAAACTTGCAGCAATTTGGTATTGCAAACTGCAAACTTGCTAACTGACAGATGCTAGATTTGCTACAAATTTTGCTACAAACCTTTCAGGATAAACATCCTACAAACCTTGTTTTCGGAAACATTGGTAGATCAACATTGAACCTGTTGAAAAGCAATCAGTATGCAGTTGGATTCAAAGGCAGAATCTTCAATTTTTGTCAGTTGTCCTTCAATCTAACCATTGACCCATCGTTCTTCACCTGTATGAAGTATATTCTGCTAGCCCTTTTATGTTACGAACACAGTTTGTGAAATAAAGGGATGCATGTATGCTTAAATTCGAAACTGGGAAAAGCTTATTGATCTTGTGGTATAACTATGAATACAGTTAATTCGTGATTTTCACAAGCGAGTTACCTCAAGAGTTTCATAATGATGTGTACTTTACTGTTCTGGTCGATGACATTTCTCAAACAAACTAACTTCCTCTTTCCCAGACCGTACGCAAGTTGAAATCAAGTTTCGACTACCCCTGAATATTTTCCTTGACAAATTAACAGTGATTCTTTCCTGTTGGATTGCTAGCTTGAACGCCGTGGTTCCACAAAATAATATTTTTAACAACTACATTTTGTTAGCACATATAAATATTCCCTCCCCTTTACTTCAATCACAGAACAATGAGGGCAAGAGTCGTGTTAAGTCAAATTTTGTCCAAAATGTGATTAATGCAGTTTTGTACAGTAATCGGAAGGCCTCATATGATGATTTCATAATCCTTCTTGTAAACATCCTTACGTAAAAGTTTAACTTTATTTAGTTTCTATGTTATAGGAAGTAGATTTTTTTTCAAAAACAAGGATTTGACTTACGTGGTTCTGTTTCTCAGGTACAGAAATATCATAGTAAATGATACTCCATTTTGATTTCAGAAAATATTTGTTCGTATATATATTTATATGCATTTGTATTAACCCTCCCTCTTGATGCAGGTTCATGAGAGAAACACTAAATTGTTTGATAGTATGGTACGAGATATTCTAGAGGAAACTACAGTAGTACTGAAATCCGAGACATAATGGCAAATAAGGTGGTTCGGGGTCGAAACTTAGAACATCAATCTTGGATATTTCTGATAATAATACAGAATATGAAGTAATAATACAATTTAATATTTATCCTAGGACTCTATTCACTAAGCGCATGAAAGTATTATTTATTCGTTTACTACTTCTGCTATTTTTGTTTACTATTCTTATTATTATGTACGAAAATAAGTTTCCTGTTTCTTAATAACCAAGTGCAAATTCCGGTATTTATAACATTCTGAAATTGGTTATTTCTTTCCTGTAGGGGATTCCTGGTAGATCCCGGTTAATCCGGACCCGAATTTGCTTTTTACAGTACACCTGAGTGTCAGTACAACTGTGTCTCTTTGTAAATAGCGTGTGCTATAAAAAGACACCGCACTTGACTTACCTAACCTAAACGTCACTACTTTTATTAAATTTCCTAATGTCTATGATGAAAGTAACCACGCCTGTATTCGGTCGAGGGACTTCTGGATTATCTTTCCGATACGTTAACCACCATACCAAGCTAGAGCTTTTGGAACAATTGCTTGTCAGTGTTACTTATAGTTCAAAGAGTTTTGCGTCTGCGCGAGAGTGTGCTATTTTCACATCTGTACTGTAAAAAGAAAATTAGCATCCGGGACAGTTAGCAGTCTTAAACTATAACGTAAGAAAACTTTTTGCACTACAAATTAGATCGCTCATTAAAAAAATATTCGGTTATTCTTCACCTAATACAGCCAACGGTAGTCCACCTGTTTTAAATATATTTATATCAGACTTATGAGGTCTATGAGGTAGGTGCTAGTCACAAAGTGTAGTAAAAAAATATATTGTAGTTTGCAAAGAATTTTACGTTATTCTTCTTATATTTACTTCATATATACACTGCAAAAAATAGCTGTGTTAATTCAACACAATACGGTGTCCCAGCGTGACTACCATGGCGGAAAAATGGTGGTTCTTAGTCAGTTTAGAAAAGTAAATTGTTAATACCCTTTGATGATATATGCTGTTAAAACCAATTCGTGAATTAAATTAGCACACTTGCCCCGAGGCAATATTTTGGATCTACTGTCTACAGAAATGAAGCACTAATTTTGAGATTCTGGCATTAAGAGGCACTAACCACTTTAACACTAACGATCGCACTGGTTCAATCGTTAGTGCTTGAAGTGGGGGCTAGCCTGAGCTTTATGCATTCCAATGTTTTCGTATATCTGGCACCTATTCTAAAGAAGCACCATGGTTGCGGTTTCGGCGCAAAGAAGCATTAACCATTGATACTAATTTCGTCGTTAGTGCGTCAAGTTAAAGCTACAAATTAGGCAATTACATTTAGAGTGCACTTTTTTTTTAATCCTGACTGTAATTTTGAAGCACTAACAAATTAACCGGTAGTACAAAAAGCATTAACCGATGCACTATGTGACCGTTTGTGCTGCTTTATTTGGCTAAGAAACTGACTCGAAATATTCCTTCATGTATTTTAAATGGCACTTCATTACACTTTCTTTGTTTATAGCTCCACTAATAACGAAGCACTAACGTAATGATTAGTGTTTCCTGGAAGCACTAACGATTGGCCCAATAGTTGAACGTGAAGTTGGCCCCCTCCAACACTTTTTCGTTAATTCTGGCGGAAATTTTGAAGCACTAACGAATTGAGTGGTAGCGCCTAAGAGCACTAACGAAGCACTAACTTCACGAACGTTTATTGTTAGCAAAAAATATTCCTTTTCAGCATGTTTTGAACAACGTCTTTGATTATAAAAAGACTAGAATTTATTATTTTTATATTCTTTGCTTGTCTGATACTTACTTATTATTTAAGGAGAAGCTGACCTCATTTGTGTGATGTTACCAAAATAGCGGATGGCGTTCTGGAGTCTGAGAACTTCTCCAAATGTATATGGTATGTCTGGTAGTACATTTTGACAATTTTGTTTTCTAAAAAAGTAGAAGCAACAAAATAATCTTTCAGATGGAAATATTTAAAACAGGAGAAAATCACAAAAATATATTTATAATGTTTCTCAGCATGCTAGAATGTATGCAGATTGTAGAAAATTCGTGTCACAAAGATAAAAAAGAGAAATAGTCCCTCACGTCCATAATAAATTTACTTAAATTATGACAGGGCCATCCATTTACGGAAGTAATATATTTCTGATGATTTGGAACCGAAGTTAAACTGAAATGAAACGAAAGTTCTCTCAATTTTATAAACGATCCATGTGCTCTACATGTGCTTTTGAGTTTGCGTTTCATTGTGGCTACGTGAAATTCGATAGATGTCTGTATTGGATTATGATATCAGTTGATTGATTCGAAGAGTCGTCGGTTCGCTCCCGGCGATCGTCCGTTCTGGCAGGGGTGTTCACTGGTTTCTCTCTTTGTACCAGGTGAGTTCTGGGATGGTGCATGGATTGGAGATGGCCAGAGTCGATTCCTTCTGTTTGTTGTCTGGTCTCCAGTGTAAAATGGAGTTAATTAAATAAATAAGAAAGGCATACAGATTCGTCCCGTTGAGGGGTGGAATGCATGTCTCCTTGGCCCAGCAAGGGATTGTAAGAGTTTGTTCGCGGCTTACCAGGAAATAGTTTATTTACTTTGTGTGCCTGTGTGGTTGCAATATTTTTGAAAATGTGTTCTGGATTATAATGCATGATTTGTTATCGATTTGACATTTTGAAGAGTATTGTGACTTCCAGGTAGTCGTTTACTGACAATAAATCTATTGGAACAGCTTTTTAGAAAATATTATTAAGTGTAACACAACAGAACAAAATCTCTCAAGTATGATCTGAGAGTATATTGGTTTAATAAACTAGATATTTTGCAATTAATGTATGATCAATAGATCTGTTCTTCAATTTGAATGAATTGAAGTTATAATTTAATCGTGAATAAACCGCTGCCAACTAATACACTCGGTCCTTAGGGATCGGCACTGACTGGACAGATGTCACCTGTTCAAGTTCTCCTCACGCAGAGTATCGGTGTATCGGATGCTTTTCTATGTGACTGGAACATTTCTTGTGACAACGAATACAGTAAAGGTATACCATTGCTACATATGACTTAAAAAAAAAACATTTAAGTTTCATGACGTAAGAAATTGCTCTTTTTGTAGTATCTTTTTTTTTCAATGCGCATTCTCTTCTTATTACTTTGTGTTCTGAACGTGTCTTAAACATGTACCTTGCTGGAAGAATGGTTAAGATTTAGGTGTAGGTTCTAAGTTATTATTGTGTAGTTTCTGTGCCGACCAGATATGGTGGGTACCGGAAATATTCCGGGGCGGACCAAAACCAGTACTGCTGCCTTGCAGTTAGTAGAGGGATCTACAAAGCCTAGTGGAAGATAACCCCGAACAAAAAAAAAATATCATGGTGAGGGGAAGAAGCATCACAATTACCACCTGAGGCTGAAGATGAATGACATCGGCAAGGCTCAGAGGTGGACAGAGGGGAACAATGAATGTCTACTTTTACTGCGAGGTCGTAGAGCTGACACCTCTACACCGCTAAAACATGTCAAGAAGTAGTAACAGATGGTTCATAGATTCTCCTGGAGTAAAATATTCCGGAGGTAAACTAGTCCCTCATTCGGATCTCCGGGTTGGGACTGCTTCAGGGGGCTCCAAGAACAGGATTAAGAAAGACCGTAGAATAGGAACGTGGAACGTACGAACATTATACCAAACACGCGCTCTTCAGGTGGCGGTACGCGAGACCGAGAAGTACGAGCCAGACATATTAGCGATACAAGAAGTTCGGTGGGAGGGTCAAGATAGCATCCGACAGGGCAAGTACACTTTCTACTACGAGGGAACACAGTCTCAAGATTTCGGAACAGGATTCCTCATTAAGAACAGTATCCTTCAGGCGGTTCAGAATATAGAGTTCGTAAACTAAAGGCTATCGTACGTTACGATACGTACTCGATGGGGCAACACGTTTTTATTAAACGTCTATGCTCCGACCGATGCGGCTACTATGATAACGACAAAGATATATTCTACGATGAGCTAGAAAGGCTGTTTGACCGGTTACCGAAGTATAATTCGAAAATTGTGTTGGATGATTTCAATGCGAATGTAGGAAGGGGAAAAAAATATAGACCTACCATAGGCAAATACAGCCTTCACGAAAAGACCAACGACAATGGAGAAAGACTGATAACTTTCGCGATTTCTAAAATCCTACTGGTAAAGAGCACGTACTTTCAACACAAAGACATACACAAATACACAAGGGTATCTCCGGACGGCAAAACTCTCAACCAGATCGATCACGTATTAATAGACAGACGAAGATACACCAACCTAATGGATGTTAGGTCGTACAGAGGAGCGGAAGGTGACACCGACCATCAATTAGTGATCACAAAGGTAAGGGAAATGTTATGCATCGCGAATAGAGAAAGTAAGGGGTCAAAACAACTGAAATTCGAAGTGAAACGATTAAATAATCCGAGCATAAAAGCAGATTACCAACTCGAACGCTCAAATAGGTTCGAAATCTTAGCCGACTCGAGTAATAATTATGATAATAATAATGAAATTGATGTTAGTAAGATGTGGGAGCCAATTCGTGAAACAATTAAGAGCGCAGCGAAGGAAGGTGTATGTGAGAAGAAACAACAGAAAAACAAACCTTGGTTTGATGAAGAATGCCTTAAACTTAATGAAGAACGAAAACAAGCAAGGCATCGATGGCTAAATAATAAAAGCGAAGCAAATACCAACCACTACAGTAACGCGAAACGAAACGCCACACGCGGGTTCAGAAACAAAAAGCGAGAGTATCTAACGCAGAAGATTCAGAAGATAGAAAAAAACGGGAAGACAAATAACATACGAGATCTATACAAAGCGATAAACTCGTTAAGAAAAGTTGACTAAAATTGTCGATGTGTGGAAAAGTTATTTCGACAAACTTCTTAATGTACACAACGGGGAACAAACAGAGGAATTTAAAATCCATACCGCAGAACCGTGGATTCCCGAACCTAGCGAGATCGAGATCGAAATGTCGGTAAAGAAATTAAAAAACTTCAAATCACCAGGAATAGACAATATTCCAGCCGAATTAATTAAAGCAGGGGGAACGGCGCTAATCAAGGAACTGCATAAATTGATAAAACCTATATGGAGAAAGGAGGAGCTCCCAAAGGAATGGAAACCCTCAATAATAGTTCCGATTTACAAAAAAGGTGATAAATCGGACTGTAATAATTACCACGGAATCTCGTTACATCCAACCTGTTACAAGGCATTAAGTAATATTCTGTTAACTCGCCTAAGTTTATACGTAGATGAAATAATTGGAGATCACCAATGTGGATTTAGAAGAAATAGATCCACTTTGCACCAGAGTTTTGCCTTGAGACAAATTTTGGAGAAGTAATAGGAATACAATGGGACGGTTCAACAGCTATTCATTGATTTTAAGAAAGCATATGATTCTGTCAAAAGGGAAAAGTTTTACAGTATCCTTATACGATTTGGATTTCCGAAAAAAAATTGAAGATGTGTCTCAATGAACCCACAAGCAGAGTACGGATAGGTAATAATATGTCAGATAGATTCAAGATTTGCAACGGATTGAAACAAGGCGATGCCTTGTCCCCACTATTGTTTAACTTTGCGTTAGAATATGCTATTTTAAAAATTAAAGGTGACGAAAAGGGACTATCATTGAATGGTTTGAATCAACTGTTTGTATACGCGGATGATGAAGATTTAATAGGGGACGATATAGATGCACTACAAAGCAACACCGATGTCTTAGTAGAAGCGTGCGATGAGATAGGTCTACAGGTAAACATAGATAAAACAAAATACATGATAACAAACCGAAACACAGGGAATGAAGGAATTTAAAAGATAAGAATTAGGGATGAGGTCAAAGAGAAAGTAAACAAATTTAAATAGTTGGGAGCATACGTAACAAGCAAAAATGAGGTGACGGAAGAAATAAAAAAGTCGTTTAGTATCGGGGAACGCATGTTTCTAGTCAGTCCAAAAACTTTTAACATCGCGATTAATATCATGGAAATTGAAATTTAAAAATATACAGAACGGTTATTCTGCCGGTAATACTTTATGGTTGCGAAAGTTGGAGTACGACACTAGCAGATGAACATAAATTACGTGTATTTGAAAATAAGATTTTGAGAAAGATATACGGGCCGAAACGCGACGAGATGACTGGAGAGTGGAGGAGACTGCATAATGAAGAACTCCACGGACTGTACGGTTCACCAGATGTTGTAAAAGTAATGAAATCGCGACGACTAAGGTAGGCAAGCCATGTAGCTCGGATGGGGGAAAAACGAAGATTATATTCTATCCTGGTTGGAAGGCCGGATGGAAAGAAGCCATTGGGAAGACCGAGACGTTGTTGGGAGGACAATATTAGAAGAGATCTTCGAGAAAAAGGTGTTCGTGATGAAAACTGGCTTGATATTGCCCAGGATAGAATCCAATGGCGAACGTTTGTTACTGCTGCGATGAACTCGCGAGTTCCGTAAGCCATAGAGTTAGTTAGATAGTTATGTAAATGATCGCTGTTGATTTAGTAACATCTAATTCAAGACAAGATGTTGGACAACTATCAAGCTTGCACCAGCTTAACAAGTTGATTATGATACCTTGTTTAGAACATGCCCATTCCCCGTAATGACTGTTACGCAGTTCCTTCTAATTTTATAGTATCTTCTTTTTTTCAAATAAATACTTAAACTAGGTCTTTCCATGCTTGTATTCTTAAGAAATACGACCGAGCCTTCCGAGTTACAGATAGTCTATTTGAAAAAGGAGTTATAATATATTGAATACCAAATACCCGTACATTTGATAATATTAATATAATAATGATACATTACATTTTGTACATATTACGAATCTTTATACTAATTACAACTAGAACTTCGAACTATTGATACATGTACAGTAACATGTTTTGTCGTTCAGACGTTGTTACAACAGACTGGGTAATAATTTCTTCGTTGGATAATTGTCAACGAGTGTTGAATTCCACAAAGAAATTATAGTAAACGGTAGACATCTGTCTGTCATGGAGTAATCTTTTATATTTGAAAACAAACATACTCTACGTTCTGCTGAGCAAATGATCATTGAAATAGCAATAAGAAGCTTGTTAAAACATTAAAATTTGAAAACTGGAATACAAATCCGGTACACTTTTTAAGAAATCTTTTCTAAGCCCAGCGTTGTTTTAGTCCTTCAATCTTCGCAAATCGTCGTCTATAGAAAGAAAATAACTTTTATTCTTTTCTTCGATAGCTACAATTCTTTCTCCTGTATTCTGCTTCTTCTTATGGCTTCCCACATCAACATCTTTCCACTGACAAGTAAATAGTACGGAAATCTATGCAACACTCCCAGGATCAAGGTTGTAAAATATGCAAAATCCGCTCTATTTGCTTCCTCGTTTGAAGACACTGGCATAATTTTCATAAATATGGCTGACAATTGCTCTGAAAACGTGTCATAAATCTGAGATACATTTGCCGTTCACCTGTTGAATATTTCATTTTCAGTCTTTGAAAGAGGTATATTATTAGATCTTCTATCCCACTTATCATAAAACCCTTTAACGACGTTTGTACATACCTTCACAAGCTCCAATCCATGTTTTTATATTAATGGACGCAATCAACAAATTCAAAAGTACATCGGTTCTCTCTATCTGAGCTTACCTCTTGTTTCAGAAATTAAAGTAGCTATAACATCCTAGTCACAGATAGTTTCTTATACGCATTTGGTAGCAGGCGAAAGTATCTTCAATACAAGACATCTCGTATGTAAAGCAACAATAGAAGAAAGGAGCGTATGTTTAGCTAAAGGTCACAGCAGCGGAACCTAATGAGGTTAGCGTTCTTATCGGCATAAAAACTGTGCTTTTATATATTTCAAGCAAAGCTCTAAAATGAAATGTTCTTTAACTCGACTTTCACAATTGATATATGTTTCTTATGTTACTTCAAATCTTTTATCATATACACATCGGGCACTGGCTACTTCTCTCAGACGATCTCAGGCATATAACCATTAGGTAACAAGATTGTGTTTTAAAGTACAGCACACACAATGGAGGAAAGTGATAATTCAGGCGAACGAACTATAATTTCTAACCGAAACCACAAACATTTTTATGACAGACGTGCGAAATAAGCTGCACAATTTGATTGTGTAAATAGAGCCTTGGTTTGATAAGGATAGGAATAAAATTGTATATATGGGTGGTACCAAGCATTCATTTAAAACAAAATATGAAAGAGGGAGGTGCAGCAAAGAACGAAAGGTGTGGAATTAATTTGTATTTGAGAAAGAAAATGAAAGAGCTTCAAGCGGAACGTAGAACCCCCAATAAGGTAGTATATTTGTGTCTCAGGTTTAGGATTTGATTTATCATTACAATAAATTCCTCTTAGGAAAAGTTATTGTGTTTTGGTGTATTTATTTATTGTTTGTACTTGTACACACATCTTCTGCACGTGGGCTAGGACTTAGATACGATCCCTTAGCAATACCTAAGAATCCATAATGTTTCTGACTAAATACGGAGAATTTACCTAAATGTTTATCATTAAAAATAGAATGAAACTCCGAACCGTTACTTGCGACACCAGTAGAAGACGGTCGTACTCGTTAGAAAATTGCGGGTTGCCTGCCTTCCAGGAGCA
>JAGDQP010014279.1:0-16079 GCA_022664845.1 Lepisma saccharinum | reverse complement strand
CCCATGCCCCTGCCGGGACTCGAACCCGGGACCTTCGAGCTGATGGCCTACCACCGCAGACTGTCAGTCTAGTTACTTTGGATTTCGGCCTGTCACGATTCGTCCTTAGTTGCTAAGTATTAAAATCCACACCCATTCCCCTTCCGGGACTCGAACCCGGGACCTTCAAGCTGGTGGTCTACCACCGCAAACTGGCAGTTTATTAACTTTGGACTTCGGCCCGTCACGATTCGTCTTTAGCTGCTAAGTATTAAAATCCACACCCATGCCTGTGCCGTGAATCGAACCCGGGGCCTTCGAGCTAATGGCCTACCACCGCAAACAGGCAGTTTAGTAACTTTGGACTTCGGCCCGTCACGATTCGTCTTTAACTGCTAAGTATTAAAATCCACACCCATGCCCCTGCCAGGTCTCGAACCCGCGACCATTCAAGTACGTTCTAATTATATCCACGGAACATTCTTGGGACATGTTTACTAACTTTGGACTTCGGCCCGTCACGTTTGGTCTTTAGCTGCTAAGTATTAAAATCCACACCCATGCCCCTGCCGGGACTCGAACCCGGGCCCTTCGAACTGATGGCCTACCACCGCAAACAGGCAGTTTAGTAACTTTGGACTTCGGCCCGTCACGATTCGTCTTTAACTGCTAAGTATTAAAATCCACACCCATGCCCCTGCCAGGACTCGAACCCGCGACCATTCAAGTACGTTCTAATTATATCCACGGAACATTCTTGGGACATGTTTACTAACTTTGGACTTCGGCCCGTCACGTTTCGTCTTTAGCTGCTAAGTATTAAAATCCACACCCATTCCCCTTCCGGGACTCGAACTCGGGACCTTCGAGCTGGTGGTCTACCACCGGAAACTGGCAGTTTAGTAACTTTGGATTTCGACCCGTCACGATTCGTCTTTAGCTGCTAAGTATTAAAATCCACAGCCGTGCCCCTGCAGGGACTCGAACCCGGGACCTTCGAGCTGGTGGTCTACCACCGCAGACTGCCAGTCTAGTAACTTTGGACTACGGCCTGTCACGATTCGTCTTTAGCTGCTAAGTATTAAAATCGACAGCCATGTCCCTGCCGGGACTCGAACGCAGGACCTTCGAGCTGGTGGTCTACCACCGCAAACTGTAAGTCTAGTAACTTTGGACTTCGGTCCGTCACGTTTCGTCTTTAGTTGCTAAGTATTAAAATCCACACCCAAGCCCCTGCCGGGACTGGAACCCGGGGCCTTCGAACTGATGGCCTACCACCGCAGACTATCAGTCTAGTAGCTTTGGACTTCGGCCCGTCACGATTTGACTTTAACTGCTAAGTATTAAAATCCACACCCATGCCCCTGCCAGGACTCGAACCCGCGACCATTCAAGTACGTTCTAATTATATCCACGGAACATTCTTGGGACATGTTTACTAACTTTGGACTTCGGCCCGTCACGTTTCGTCTTTAGCTGCTAAGTATTAAAATCCACACCCATTCCCCTTCCCGGACTCGAACCCGGGACCTTCGAGCTGGTGGTCTACCACCGCAAACTGGCAGTTTAGTAACTTTGGATTTCGACCCGTCACGATTCGTTTTTAGCTGCTAAGTATTAAAATCCACAGCCGTGCCCCTGCCGGGACTCGAACCCGGGACCTTCGAGCTAATGGCCTACCACCACAGACAGCCAATCTAGTAACTTTGGACTTCGGCTCGTCACGATTCGTCTTTAGCTGCTAAGTATTAAAATCCACACCCATGCCCCTTCCGGGACTCGAACCCGCGACCTTCGGACTGATGGCCTACCACCGCAGACTCTCAGTCTAGTAGCTTTGGACTTCGGCCCGTCACGATTTGACTTTAACTGCTAAGTATTAATATCCACACCCATTCCTCTTCAGGGACTCGAACCCGGGACCTTCGAGCTGGTGGTCTACCACCGCAAACTGGCAGTTTAGTAACTTTGGATTTCGGCCCGTCACGATTTGTCTTTAGCTGCTAAGTATTAAAATCCTTACCCATGCCCCTGCCGGGACTTGAACCCGGGACCTTCGAGCTGATGGCCTACCACCGCAGACTGCCAGTCTAGTTACTTTGGACTTCGGCCTGTCACGATTCGTCTTTAGCTGCTAAGTATTAAAATCCACACCCATGGCCCTGCCGGGACTCGCACCCGGGACCTTCGAGCTGGTGGTCTACCACCGCAAACTGGCAGTTTAGTAACTTTGGATTTCGACCCGTCACGATTCGTCTTTAGCTGCTAAGTGTTAAAATCCACACCCATGCCCCTGCCGGGACTCGAACCCGGGACCATTCAAGAACGTTGTAGTTATATCCACGGAACATTCCTGGGACATGTTTAGTAACTTTGGACTTCGGCCCGTCACGATTCGTCTTTAGCTGCTAAGTATTAAAATCCACACCCATGCCCCTTCCGGGACGCGAACCCGGGACCTTCGAGCTGGTGGTCTACCACCGCAGACTGTCAGTCTAGTAGATTTGGACTTCGGCCCGTCACGATTTGACTTTAACTGCTAAGTATTAAAATCCACACCCATTCCCCTTCCGGGACTCGAACTCGGGACCTTCGAGCTGGTGGTCTACCACCGGAAACTGGCAGTTTAGTAACTTTGGATTTCGACCCGTCACGATTCGTCTTTAGCTGCTAAGTATTAAAATCCACAGCCGTGCCCCTCCTGGGACTCGAACCCGGGACCTTCGAGCTAATGGCCTACCACCGCAAACTGGCAGTTTAGTAACTTTGGATTTCGACCCGTCACGATTCGTCTTTAGCTGCTAAGTATTAAAATCCACCCCTGGCGGGACTCCAACCCGGGACCTTCGAACTGATGGCCTACCACCGCAGACTGTCAGTCTAGTAGCTTTGGACTTCAGCCCGTCACGATTTGACTTTAACTGCTAAGTATTAAAATCCACACCCATGCACCTGCCGGGACTCGAACCCGGGACCTTCGAGCTGGTAATCTACCACCGCAAACTGGCAGTTTAGTAACTTTGGATTTCGGCCATTCACGATTCGTCTTTAGCTGCTAAGTATTAAAATCCACAGACGTGCCCCTGTCGGGACTCGAACCCGGGACCTTCGAGCTGGTGGTCTACCACCGCAGACTGCCAGTCTAGTAACTTTGGACTACGGCCTGTCACGATTCGTCTTTAGCTGCTAAGTATTAAAATCGACAGCCATACCCCTGCCGGTACTCGAACCCGGGACCATTCAAGTACGTTGTAGTTATATCCACGGAACATTATTGGGACATTTAAAGCATGTGCCATTACTTTGTAGGGATATCCACGGAACATCTGGGGGACGTCCACACCACATTGTGGAGAATATTTACATCGCATTCAGAGGACGTTCTCAGTACATTGTGGGGATATTTACAACACATGAAGTTGTACAAAGAATGTTTGTTTTTCAGTGATTTTAATTGTAGGAAGTGAGGTAGCATGTTAAGGTAAATTGTTTAATGAGTGTTAGATATTAATGGAAGCTATTTTTTTATTTCAGATTTCAATTTGATCCTTAAGAAAGGCTAGTATAGTAACCTCTTCTACATTTTGCTGTAAAAAAGACAATTAAGGTAAATAGATTGTTTCATAAGAGAATATTGTTTCATAATGGAACGCTAGATAAATGGTGCTGTATGTGAATGTTTCGTCCACGTATTTTCACATGAGATTTTTAAAACAATATAACATGTGAGAAGTTTGTAAACTAATATTGGTCTAATAATGTATTATATGAGTGAACATGTAATGTTAAATTCTTTACTGAGGGTAAATATTAATGAGTTATTTTTTCATTTCAGATTTCCATTTGCTCCTTGAGAAAACCCTACTATAGTGACAGTCTTCTACCCTTTCCTGCTTGAGAAAGGCGAAGTCTTCTACCTTTCGTTGCAAAAAGACAATTTAATTAAGGTAAATAGATGTTTCATAATGGAATATTAAGTAAATGATGTTAAATGTAAATGTTTGATCAATTTATCTTCATAGGAGATTTTTTTAAATAATATTATATGTGAGAAGTTTATAAAGCAATATTGGTCTAACGATGTATTATGTGAGTGCTCATGTAAAATTAAATTGCCTACTATGGGTAAATATAAATGAAAGTTATTTTTTCATTTCAGATTTCAATTTGCTTCTTAGAAAAGGCTATTGTGAGAGTTTTCTATCATTCGCTCCTGAAGTCTTTTACCTTTCGCTCTTGAAGTCTTCTAGCTTTTTGTTGTATAAAGACATTTGAATTAAGGTAAATAGATTTTTCCATAAGGGAATGTTTTGTCATGGTCGATTGTTTTATAATTGCTCGATGGTCTTATATGAGAATAGTGAGAACAACATAGTTTCATATGAGATTATTAAAATAACATTACATGAGTAATGTTGGTCTAATGATGTATTATGTGGTATTGTTTAAATTTATGTTCGTTCAAGGTTGAAGTATATGCTACGCTTCTGTTAGATATATAAGCGAATGTTCTTTCAGATAGGATTTTTTTAAATATTCTCACATCTTAAATTTTATAAGTGAATGATAGATCAATGTCATTTTTTATATTTGAATTTTCTCATCTAATATTGTAGTTGTATAAAAAATGATTTTAAAAGTAAATATTAAAGAGTTTTCATCTATTATTATTTGTCTGAAGTTGATTTTGAATAGAGCATTATGTTTTATATTTAGATTTCATTTGAATATCTTTTATTGTAATATCATTGTTAAAGCTAATTTAGTAAGCATTCGTTTTAATTGAACTGTATGTTTTCATTTATCTGTAACGTCTTTCGTAAATTGATAGTAATACTAATGTATTGTTTTATAATTTCAGTAATATGAGTGCATTGTTGAATGCAGTTGATGCTCTTTTGACACATGAAGCTGAAGTGGGGTATGGAGAGAAGGAGAGAATGCTTGACACCTGGAGACAGGTATGTAATTACTCAGTGAATGGCTGTTATCCTAGCATATCCAAACTGCTTGACTTCATCGGGAATCTTTGTGAGCAATCTAGGGAGGATGAAAACATGTGTAGAGCCATTTTGGCAGCGTGTGAGAGCAAGGAAGATATTATTAATCTAGGTATGGGGAGCTTTTTCAGTAAAGATGGAATTGTAGCATTAGGCTGGCAGCATTATTCCATCTTAGTAGATCCAGTGGATGAGGAAGGAGGGAGAGTAGTTGACCCTGTAGTAGCTATGCTCTTAGGGTTAGTACCTCATGTGGAGAGTGGCGATTCAGAGATTTATGTTCGTCTGAACGAAGATGAATCTCTGACCATCATTCCTCGCAGAAGGTCTCTTCCTCCTTTCCCATTCAGTGTAGCTTCTAATATAGATAATGCTACGAGCCAATCTAATGTAATTGTGACTTGTACTAGTGCTTTCACTAGTACCACTACCTCAGTAGCGAACACAATGACTTGTGTTCTTCCAAATTCTACCGTTTATTGTACCACAATTGGAATCTGTTCCCCTACCATATCCTCTTCCTCAGCTCTCATGCTACCACCACCAGCAGTATGAGTACTTGCCCCTATCTACACTACATCTACGGATGAACCTCTTCCCTCTACCTCTACCTATCCTCTTCCCACCAATTCTCTTACTAATATGCCAAGTACTTCATTTGCTTCTGATATTCCTAGTACCAGCCATGCAGACTTTCACAGGGTTGATAGGGAAAGTTTGAATGGGGAAAACATCAAGGCTGTGAGAGTGGATAGGGATTCTCAACCGCATAATGTATTGGAAATGTCGCAGAGAGGGGATGAAGTGTGTACCGAAATTTTCGATTTTTTGAAGGGGAGGGAGTATTTTTAAGGATATTGCGGAATTAGAAATGGAAGATGCGAGTCAATGGGTGAATGAGAATGCCTATCCCCAGCTGCATGGAACAGGAGAGAATGCGTTTGAAGTGATATCCCGCCGAAATCGAGAATACACTAGATTCCCTTTACGTGGAGTAGAGGTTACCATAGGTGTTCGAGAGCCGGGTAGAAATTTAAACCTCGAACAATATGTTGAGACCCTGTTCACTTTTTCGCTTGAACAGATATTGTCAGATGTGGACCAAGACAGTTACATTGGGTTCTCCATAAACAGTTCAAACGACACCCGCGGGCCCCCCGTTTATATTCCTTGGAGAAAACATCCGTATATGACAGTTGATCATATTCTTTCCACTTTGGAAAATATTTTGAATTCAAACGAGGTATTTCTCCTTGGTGAAAGAATAACGATCAAGTGTCATATTACGGACCAGATAAGTGGACAGGGTCGACCGAATGATAAAAAGTATCTTCCACTGGAGGAATACTTACAAAAACACATCATTCCCATTCCGAGCTTCCCTGGCGATGGGGAATATGATTGTCTTGCGCGAGCTTTATGTCTAGCTCGAAGTAGAGCAAGTGAGACAAGAGCAAAAACACATTATATGCGTAATACACCAAAGTTTTGGGTTAAAAAAGGTAAAGATCTATGTAAAGCTGCAGGTGTTGAGTTGAAAGTAAAAAATGGTGGCTGTATTGAGGAATTAGACAAGTTTCAAGCTCATTATGGTGATGAGTATCAAATTGTTGTTTACGCACGTACTCCATTGACAAGGGAGTTTACCTATTGGTATCGGGGGCAGAGTGCTATTACTAGCAAAAAGTTATTTCTTTTTTACGAAGAGAAACACTTCATAGTTATTAGTTGTATAAGATCCTTTTTGAATAAAAAGGGGAATTGTCCAGATTGCCTTACCACCTATCATAATCGTATTGATCACAGGTGTGAGTATCAATGCGAAATGTGTGAGAAGAGACATATCATTAGGGATGATGAAGAGAGTAATATTCAGTGTAATGATTGTTTAAGAACATATCCTACTATTTCATGCTATCGCACTCATAGTATGGAAGAGAATAGTAAGCCCCTATGTTCTTAAGTGAAACTTTGCCCAAAGTGTGGAGTTAAAAATGATTTTCGTCGTCGAAAAATTGATCATGTTTGTGGGGAACGTTTTTGTAATATATGTCTGACGCATGTTGAACCGACGCACTTCTGTTTCGTTAAGAAATTACAGAACAAGCCTATTAAAAACTTCTTGTACATTGTTTTCGATATAGAAACCCAGCTGCTAGAAAAGAATGAAAAGGGAGAAAGTGAGCATCGTGCAAACTTAATTTGTGCTTCTCACCGCTGTCACGAATGTAAGGACAAGGAAATGGGTTATAAATGTTTTGTATGTGGTAATGCACAAGGTGATAGAGACTTTGTGTTTTATGACATGCAAGCATTTATCATCCACGTCCTTAATCAAGGTCCAAAGTTTGAGAGAGTGGGGGAAATTGCACATAATAGTTCCCGTTTTGATACTTTACTAGTAGCACGGGATCTTATTGAAAAACAAAACTATTCCCCTAATATTATTGCACAAGGTCAAAAGATTATACAATTATCGGTCGCGAATATTTTTTTAAGAACAACTTTTTGTTTTTAGGGGAAAAGTTATCAAAATTACCGAAAACCATGGGATTACAAGAAGGACTTAAGAAGGGTGACTTCCCCTTTTTATTTAATACGAAAGAAAACGAGAATCATGTAGGAGCATGGCCTATCATCGATTTTTATGACCTGGATTCCTAATCCGAGGTAGAAGGGAAGGCTTTTCTAGAGTGGTATGCTACAGTTATGGATTCGACGTTCAACATGCAGAAAGAAATGCTTGAGTATTGCCAGAACGATGTATTCCTTCTCACACAAGCTGTGATTAAGTTTTCGAATCTTATTGAAGAGAAAACAGGTGGTATTCAATGTTTTCTCGAGACCTGTACTATTGCAGCCTGTGCAATGCAATGTTTCAGGTCTTTATACCTACTAGAGAATACCATCCCCGTCATTCCTTCAATGGGTTTCCAATACGGTAATCATTTTGTAAAAGATCTTTACAATGGATGAAGTATTTGGAGTCTCTTGACTCAAATGTTACTATTCAAACCATTGCTAATGGGGGCGAAGTACCATTTGGTAGATATAAATTGGATGGTTATGACGAGAAAAATAGTACAGCTTATGAGTATTATGGGTGCTATTGGCATGGTCATACCTGTATTCAACAGCTTCGTCATTATCCTTTGGATGACGAACAACGTGTGACGTTGCAAAACAGGTATGAATCAACAAAGATTCGGAAACAACATTTAGAAAAGTGTGGTTTGAAAGTTATTGAAATCTGGGAATGTGAGTGGAATCAGCAAGTACGGAATTAGTCTTACGTTCAGGATTTCATTAAAACGCAATGTAAGGAAAATGAAGGTTTTCTTATTCCTAAGGAAAGTTTTATGGGATGGAGAACTGAATGTTTTCGTGCATTGCACGAATGCAAAGATGATGAGTACATCCGCTACGTAGATGTCACTTCCCTCTATCTATGGGTAATGTCGAGGAAGCCTCTTCCTACTGGGAAGCCTATTATTCACAGAGGAAAAGATATCCCGAAACCAGAGGATATCCATGGTGTTATATTCTGTAAGGTTTTAGCTCCACAGAATTTAGACATTCCGATTCTTGCATACAATGCAAACAAACGTCTAGTGTTTGGACTTTGTAGGCTTTGTATGGAAGCAATGGAGAAAGGGGAATGTAATCATCATGAGGAACAATGGAGCTTCATTGGGACCTTTTGCACTCCCGAATTACATATAACTATTAAAAAGGGCTATAAAGTTCTTAAAACTTATGAAATTTGGGAGTTTAAAATGACTGAGGGAGTTTTCAAGGACTATGTAAATACTTTCCTGAAAATGAAGCAAGAAGCTAGTGGCTTTCCCTTTGAATGTAAGACTGAGGAGGAAAAACAGTCTTACATTCGAGACTGTGCTGAACATGAAGGAATAACGCTCGAGTATGATAAAATCAGTTATAATGCTGGTCTGAGGTATATCGCAAAACTATTTTTAAATTCTCTGTTTGGGAAGTGGGGGCAGAGAACAGATTTACCTCAGACGAGGGTTGTATCTGATGCCCACTCGTTTTTTATAAATCATTAGAGCGCCGCATTTAGAAGTTCAATCCGTTGTTCCTATTGGGCAAAGCAAACTCGTAGTAGCATATAAAGACTCTGAAAATGTACATAGACCTTATCCCTTCTCTGATCCCATTTTAGCAGCTTTTATATCATCCTGGGCCAGACTTAGACTATATGAATTAATGGAGGCTGTAGGTATTGAATTTCTACTCTATGGTGACACTGACTCTATCATGTATGTGCAAAAAAGGAATCAACCACTCAGGTTACCTACTGGGAACTATTTGGGCCAATTAACTAATGAGACTGAACTGGGGTGGGAGATTCGGAAATTCGTACGGTTGGGACCGAAAAATTATAGTTTTAAGGAAAAGGAATTGAGGGAAGATGAAGAAAAGTTTAGGCATACTTGCAAGATTAGGGGAATTACTTTAAATGAACGGGCGCGAAAAGTGATTGATTTTGACCATTTTTATAATTTAGTGAAGGAGAAATATGAAAAGAAAGTTGTGACTGACCCAAATACGATCAGAAGGTTGCCTGGGTATAAAATTGTATGCAGACCTGAACATAAGAGACATCAAATTGTAAATAATAAAAGAAAACTAAAAGATACAAATGACAAAGATGACTTTCACACTCTAACGTATGGCTTTAAACGACGAAAAACGTAATGGTTGACTTCTTTTTTATGTAAGTGTTTGTGTGTGTGTGTGTGTTCCCCTCAGGATGATATAATAGGAAATGTTTTTAAATAATTGTTTCATTTCGTATTAAGATGTTGCCCTTTCAACACCCTTGTACTATGATGATCAGTGGACCATCCCTTTCAGGGAAAACTACTTTTGTTAGAAAATTTGCTACAATATAGGGATAAAATGTTCACTACCCACTTCAAAGAAATTGTTTGGTGCTATGGTGCGATAGTACCAAATCTTCCAACATCCCTTAGTAATATTCGATTTGTTAGAGGAATACCAGATATGAATAATTTTAAAATTCAGTCCAACTCATTAATTATTTTAGACGATTTAATGAATGAAACAAATGGAGAGGTTAGTAATTTGTTTACGAAATATGCTCATCATAAAAACTTATCAGTTATCTTTATAGTTCAAAACTTATTTCCTAAAGGTAAACATTCTCGAGACATTTCTTTAAATAGTCACTATATCGTAATTTTTAAAAATCCACGAGGTAAATTACAAATTCAGTATTTAGCTCCTCAAATTATGCCTCACCATAGTAAGGGTGTTGTAGAGGTTTTTGAAAAAGCTACTGAGAAAGCGCATTCATATTTACTTTTTGATTTAACACAAAAGATCCATGATGCTTTGCGAATTAGAACAAATATTTTTCCAGGCGAAAATATGTATGTGTACACACATGAAAAGCATGCGAATTCCTCAATTTCTCTTTAGTTGTTATTAGGATGTCAAACTTAAAACATCATTACAATGAGCTCCGTGCTCTTTGCAAGTGTAAGGGGAAAAAGCGTAAAAAATTACTTCAACATGCATCCGGTAACTTAATACGAACTGTTGCTCAACTTGGTAAAAACCTTTTAAAGGGTAACATAAAACTCTCTCATCATCAGAAACAAAGACTACGTCGTCATAAAAAGACGTTACGTGCTCTCTCTCTTAAGCGCTCAAGTTTAAAAAGTAAACGTAAACTACTAATGCAAAAGGGTGGAGTATTATTACCTTTATTAGTAGGACCTATTTTAAGTGCTGTGGCTGGAAGTTTATTTAGAAGTTAACATGTCTCACTCACAGTTTCAAAAAATGATACTCATACCTGAAGATGCTTCTAGTCAACTTGTTTCTTCAATGAAAGCTAGCGTTTCTCAACAAGAACGTTTAGATCAAGAAATGTCTGATATTTTAAATCGTACTGATCTTTCAGTAGAACAAAAATGGAAATTATATCAACAAGCACTACACAGATACTTGGATCATACTCCCTCAGCTCAAAAGCCTATCGCAATACCCCTTTTGGATCAGGAAGGAACTAATACTAAATCACTACCTTTATTTTCATTAATTTTAGAATCGATGCCAAAAACGTTAGTGAGAAAAACATCAACATTATTAAATCTATTGGTGGTAGATTTCAAATTGTATCAGTTGGGATCAGAGTGGTGCAGTAAGCATTGATAATAACGTACTCCCAGGATCAAATATTATTGATCTCATACATGACGTTATTCGAAAACGTACATCAAAACATTCTGTAGGGCTTGATGTGTTTAAGTCATTTCTTCGAGATATTAATGTTCCTAATGAATTAATCAACTTTTAATTTGGTACTGGTGCTGTTAGTAGTATTGTTCCTTTTATTTCTCAAAAGAAAAAGAAGCAGAGGAAGAAAAATATTTCTCAAAAGAAAAAAAGTATTAAACGTAACAATAATAATAATTTTAAAAATATTTTCAAAAATTATAAACACTACAAGTTTTAAGTATGTCACTATCAAAGTTGTATTATACATATTCGGATCCAACATCTCTCGGAAGTATTTCTAAATTACAAGGAAAAACACGATTACAAAGAAATTAAATTAAAAACTGGTTAGCTTCACAAGATACATATACTTTACATGCCCCTGTTCGTAAAAATTTTCCACGAAAACAATATTATGTAAGCGGACCAAATGAATTATTGCAAATGGATTTAGCAGATATGCAAAACGTTGGAAAATATAATGATGACTATAAATATATTTTATGTTGTGTTGATGCATTTAGTAGATTTGCAACTTGTATTCCGGTAAAAAATAAGACAGGTCCAGTTATAGCTAGAGCAATTGAAAGTATTTTAAGTAGGTTTCGTATGCCACTACTTCATTGTCAAACTGATTTAGGAACAGAATTTTATAATCAACATGTAAAACGTGTTTTCGAAAAGTATCATATTAATCATTCTGCCTTGTGTCTCTTATTTAGACGCCCAGTAGTCTGGTACTCCCTTCTGTCTGTGAGGAAAGAAAACTTTGACTTGTGCTTCAATAGGAAAAATATAGGATTTTCACTTGACACTACCTACCTGATTAGAGGTGGAATAAACCTAAATATTTTAGGAAAATAATTCTTGAATTTCACTAATTTTAGACAACAGATGTCAGTGCGAATTATATCAAACAAGTCTATTCATGCCGTATAAAATGTAAATATTTTAATGCTTTTATGTTTCCAAAATATGAATGGTTTTGATAGGTAATAGGCTGACAGTAATGTAAGTTAATAATTCACAGAAAATACAAGAAAACTTTGTAGCTTAAAAAATCTAGCTTAAGAGAATGTATTGCTTAGTAATATATATTTGCCCGACTAGGTTTCAACGAATGTATTATGTAATATAAGAATTTCACTTGCTTGAACGCCATTAAGAATTTTTGTCGAAGCACAAATGGATACATTATATTCGTGCTTCAATTTAGAAAAAAGAGAATTGAACTGGATGATGATAGTAATATTTCCTTTGATAATATGTTACAGTTTACACCATAGAACGGTATAAATTTGCTTCACTTCACAGATATAAAGTAAGTTAAGGAAAGATGCTGTGCCTTTTTAAATTGTGGATGTAGAACGAATAATACAAGCGAAATTGCGGAAGAGTTGTAGTTGAACTTATAGTAAGATATATAAAAAGACAAAAACAATGTATTTCTTCTTGATAGCTCATGAACAAAGAGAAAAAATACAAGGACCATTTTAGAGCTCACCAAGAAGAGACACCGCATCATACGGGAGAGATACCTTCAACTTATTACCGATTCTTTGCATTTTCTAATTGTCTCTACTATAGTTAATGCACATGGTATGTGTACAACTTTCATGCTATCACTTGCAGCAGTTGGTGCACCCAATCAAATCTACTATCCACGGAGTGTGAAAGTATCTTTCACAGGCGTCCTGCTGCAACGTTTCTGCTAGCGAGTCCTACTTAACCCTGCCTACATTTCGGTATCTCTTTTTCCTCTTCACACGACCTAAAAAGGCTACCATTCCCCGACAGGCATTAAAACCAGGAAACCAGGCACTCATATTGATATTTTTTTTAAATTAGCACTTCTTTCTGCTTTCTTCTGATAAGTGTGTCTTGTCTCTGGCTACACATCTGAATCCCATTTTTTTTGTACATATCTACACATCTGTAACATTAACTTGCATATCCTAGGCAAGTGAAGTAGCCAAATCTTTAATACTAACTCTTTGAGTTTTGTTCACAGAATGAAAAATGTAGGTTTCATTTTGGACAGTTAGTTTCTTTAGTTGACCAGAACGAATCCCCAAAATTATTCTGTTTTATGTCTCTTTATGATGTATCCAATGGTAGAGCATGACTTTCCAACAAGCTTGGCTATTTCTCAGTACCTTTTACCTTCCGCACGTCATTTGAAATTAAAGTGAACAGTTCCAATGTTGTTCAATTCACTTTGTTCCCCATGCTGCTTCTTTATGCCTGACAAGATGGGGATTGCTTCAATACACTAAGTAGACTGCTTTTGTACACAATATTGTACCTAAATCATTTCTTTCGAGAGTAGTATGGGGTTGTCCAAATACATTTTTGCGATGAATTTACGTAGTTGTCACTCTTTCGTTGCCTGTTACCTTACAGGTGTATCGAGTAGTAGTTATTTCTTTAGCATTCTATCTAAGGTATCTAAATTACCATAAAAGTGCAAGAGATTTCAAAATAGCCTAAGCCATGTTTTGAGTGTGATATATTCTGTTTTTTCTTTTTGTTCAACTTGCCCAAATATATTTTTTTCATTGTAGGTGAGCTAGAAAGAAGCTTCTTGAACCGTGCCTGTCGAGATGGAGAACCAAGAATTAAAAGCAGAAAAACAATACCGTGTTTGTTCAATAAAGCAATAGCGCGGCAGAAGGGTGAGCTGGACAGAAGAAGAACCACATTTGGAAACGCCGAATAACTCCTCTGCATAGACTAACATCAGTTTCTGTTATTTCCTAAGTTTATTTTCTAGTAACAGCTGAAACTTTGTTCTTATTAGTTAGATCATAATATGATTTAGGGATTTTTTAACGTTATACAAACATAGTTAAATTCTGTAAAAGCTAGGCCTGGGGAAGCCTTCATAATGACTATATGTATACTATTATATGTGTTGTTTATGGATATACAATATTTGGCAAAATATTAATTGAATTTGTATTAAAATCATCATATGTGCCTTCTTATCTGGCAACAAAACACATATCTGAATGCCCCCCCCCCAAAAGTTACACAGAAATCGACGCCCTTGCTCACACCTCCCGTTTTTCATTTTCTGAAAAAACGAAGATGAGGATAAATTTCCCATTTCTTCTCTTCTTTGATGGCAACCGAGGTGGCTTTAGTCATAATTACGATGTTATTTAGGGTTTTCGATCAGAGGACCTAAGTGTCCTATAAAATCAAATCTAATGAACAGAAAAAGACCCAAGGACCATTATATCTTAAACCCAAGTGCCCGAACATTACCCAAACATCACCAGTAGCAAATATCAAAAGTCTAATAAACCGAACTAGAAGATTTTGGAAAAAAAGATAATCTTAATATCGGATTGATAACAATGAAAACCGAATGAAATTATTTCAGAACATGCAACTGGAACCTTTTTTTTTTTATCTCGAGCACGAAGAGTGAATTTCGACAATTAATAAGGTATCAATTTTATTCTTGTTTTCGCCTAAGAAAAATTCCGTGTGAAGTTTCCAGGTCCAACTTTATTTTACCTTCTATACCAACCACATAATTTGATCTCTTGTAAAAATTTGGGAATTTTATAGTAGCTTTTCAATTGTAATATGTGTCTAATATTTCTATTTTACGAATTCTTGTATTCGGTTACGTAGTTTGGCAACACTGTTACCACATTCTCATCCTTTTTCTAATTTATCATCATCATCATATTATTATTATTGAACAGTCGGGTCTGTTATCAGAACACAGAGATCGAATAGAGATAGAATTATTTTATTTATTTTCTATGAAATTGGTGCATTCCTTTAACGTTGAAGCTTCTGGGCGCACAGTTTGAGCAACGTCTTCATTCACTTGTGACGTCGACAAGTCTCTTGTGGCTAATAGGCTCCATATACTACAATGCCCAGTTTGTATCCTATACGAATACTTGTCGACAGAATGGTCACCTGGTCAGGAGACTAGTTTTCTTCTCGACGCGACAAGAGACTAGTCGCACGACTAGTTGCCTACGGGTAATAGATTCCATTTGATTCATTGACCCACGACCAGTCATGTAACTAGTCACACAACTACTTGCCTACTGCCAATAGGGCCCTTAGACTACAGCTGTAACCCTCTTGAATTGACGATACAAGAAAAAGCATTGTGTTCTCGGTCTAAATATACAATTCTACACCGACAGTTACGATAAGGCTGGGTGAAAACAGAATGCAACAATTACAGTAGCGATGGGAGCACGTTTTGAGCTTGCACCTCATTCCCAGTGGCTGTCCGAAGGCAGAGTCTGGTCTACGGTGCATGTGTAGTCCTTGTCCATTGCGATTGGCACAGCTTTAAGAACCCTCCTCGCTCATGCTCCCACTTCTTCTAAACACGTTTCAAAATTTTTAAAACATAGCGCACTAGTCGCTATGAAATACAATTGACAGCGATCTTGAGATTTTGTCGATTGATGACTACTGAACTTTCGTTTAAATGATGACGCCATAATCTTTGAAAACGTACCACTTATCAATCAACAAGATCTCGAGATCGTTGTCCATTGTATTTCATAGTGATTTGTACGTTTTTGTGCGCTTTGTTCTAACATTTAGCTTTTGAAATATTTAGAAAAATGTTAAAAATTGGGCACGTACGCGGGACTGCTCTTAATTTTAAAAAAGCCTTCGACACCACTGCAAGTTCAAAAGTTTCCATGTGCACAGAGAAACAGCAGAAAAGAAATGATTCAGATTTTATTTTAACTATCTAAGCATGCAATGAATATAAGTAAAAATCATACACATGTTTCCATTTTTGTGTCCACTGGTATTAAGAAAACACTTCCTGAAGCA
>JAGDQP010014278.1:0-38605 GCA_022664845.1 Lepisma saccharinum | reverse complement strand
TAGAAATCAAGTCAGATAGACGGATCTAATGTAAGTTATATATATTCAGATTACACTATATATCGAGCTGTTCTGTATCAGATTTCATCGCGCTATGTCGAAATGCTTAGCAGTTTCCGGAACTACTCAGACGAAGAATCAACAAGTAGCAAATGTGGTTCCAAGGTTCCAACAAGATGGTACCACAGCACACACAGAGAAAAGTTTATATTGGCTAAGAAGTCCAATACCAGTGTTGGCGCAATACATGGAGCATTATCGTGATGGATACTGTCCAGAGGCCAATATTTCAAAGAACATCATCCCGCAGTCTCTGTTGGACATCCCTGTAAAAATCTTTAGTCACAGTTCGACCCAGACACAGAAATTCATGATGCTCTACTCCGTTTACTATACTACAAAAAATCAGCATGCCTTTCACATGGAAGGGGTCTTTATCTGCATTCTTTAGTTTTGTATCTTTCGAAGACAATGTTCCAATTATTCTGTCTTCTTCTTCTTCTTCTTCTGTCTTCCCTCTTCAGTACAAACATCCTCATTACGCCTCATCAGCTTCCAATTGAGTTTCTTTTTAATGTTCTCCATCAGCAGTCAGTTACTATTCTTCTTTATAGTCTCATGGCAGATATGAACCAGTCTCTCTCAGCAACGTCTGAATATCAGCGGGTTTAAATCTTTGCGCAGAAGATTCTTTCTATCCTTTGAGAATTTATGCATCCTGGTGACCCGGCAAAGACCTTACCAGATGCATTGGTAAATTTCTTGGTATTCTAATTTCTTAAATCTTCCCTAAAGAAGACCTAAGAGACCAGTGTGAGTTAAAGGGAAGGAGGTCCGTCGCCGGTCCCTTATAAACCCATTTAACTGTGAACGCTGAGTGGAGGTCCCGGCGGCGAGGGTCATGGAGTCTTCTGGGGCAAAATCATCCGGAGGTAAAATAGCCCCCCATTCGGATCTCCGGCGGGGGGCTGCTCCAGGGGGCTCTATGAACAAAGGTGAAAAATCTAATCGCTCCACAGCTACAGGACGGCAACAACATCCGCCGTCCACTGCATTGGGGCATCTAGGAGCGCCTCAAGCTACTGGGCAGGTACAGTGCAACAATGTAACACAGAATCCCGATGATCTCCCCTTGCCTTCCACCAGTCAAGGATTTCGGAAATCTGATCCCGTTGAAAAGAAATTGAGGCAGGACATTTTATTCTTGAAGAACAAAATAGCATATAAGGAGATTGACCATCGTATTATGGAGCAAACGATTCAAGAAGAAGAACAAGATATCTAGTCGATTGATTTGACCAGAAGGTCCCCTCAAGAGCCTCGGCCCAGAATTACTTCTGCTACTCCACTCGCAAAATCTATTCTAGAGCGAGAAAAATCAATGAGGGAGGAATTTCCGAAACTGAAACAGGATCTAAGATACCAAAAGACCGCACTGTATTACTATCTACTGAAAAGCGGAAGGTTAACTGAGAAAGACAAAGAAGAACTACAGCCTCAAACAACGAAAAACGCCCAGGAACAAGGTAAAAAAGAAGCCCAGGAGAAAGAAGAGGAGAAGGAGGATGAAGAGGTAGTAGAACAACAGGAGGAAAGAAAAGGAATAAAGTGGAAGAAAGTGGCCATGATGACTGCCACCTATGGCTTATGGCTGTGGTTGAATTTGTAGATAACAAAAGAAGATATTTTTGGAATACGAAATGTCAACAGAACAAGGGGAAGAGACAATCAACAATGTTATTCATATAAGTCAATAGCCCACAGCAGCAAACAAGTCCCGTCAAACCATCTCTTCTCTGGAATGATCTGAACTGTTTTATTGAGACGAAATTCTTGTTACTATTTTTCAATATACCAATAAAGAAATTAAACAACAGCAGCAGAAGTACAAAACACATGAAGGCACAGTAAGAAACGTCTGTATGATAGAACTTCGAGCACTACTAGGGATTAGCTGGTGCCCTCAAATCATCTGGCCACCTAAAGAAAATGTTCGATCGACTGTATGTGAAGATCGCTACAAGGCAACCATGTCAGAAAGGAGATTTAAGTTTTTGATGAACTGTCTCAGATTTGATAGTAAAGTAACAAAAGACGAAAGAAAGGAAAACGATAAACTGGAAGATGTGCGTGGCCTGTGGAAGCTTCTTTTGCAAAGATGTAGAGAAAACTACAAGCCTGGGTCGTACTTGGCCCTTGATGAGCAACTTGTTATTTGAGGGAGATGATTTTTCCGAATGTACATTCCTTCGAAGCCCAATAAGTAAGAGATTAAAATTGTTATGATGTGTGACAATGCAAACAAATATATGGTTGATGAAAAAAGGTTTATTTTGAGAAAGGAACAGTACCAGCAAAACCCCCACTGCTGATTATTTTGTGAACGAGCTGATAAAAGCCATTGAACATTCAAACAGGAACATCACCATGGACAATTGGTTCTCTAGCTTCTCAATGCTCAAAGAACCTCACAGTAATTCCAACTGTGAAGCTAAATAAATCAGAACTTCCAAACAAATTTACTGATAAGAAATTTCAGAATCCAGGATCTTCAATGTTTCTGTTTGATAAAGACCTGACAGCAGTCTCCTACAAACCAAACTGGAAGCAAATGGTGTGCTTATTGAGCACAATGAATGATGACGCCACGCTGAATGATGGCACAGCAAAGCCGGAGATAATAATGACATATAATGTATCAAAGGGTGCTGTTGACATCATGGACCAAATCTGTCAACACATAAACTGTGGTCGTAAAACAAAAACAGCCACTCTGTTTCTTTTCTAACATGATGAACATCAGTCTGATGAATTGGTAGATAATTTCTCTTCACAATAATTTCAGGATGATTGTAGTGAATTCCAAACCAATGTCAAGGCAAGACTTTTGCATAGACCTACACAAACAGTTAAGAAGACCGTGGCAAGAGGCAAGACTAAGGGAAAGAACACTGAGTCGAGACTTAAGGATGACAGTTGAAAAGGTCGTGAAAGGCTACAGGAGGCACCACCAATTTGTAACCCAAGAGGAGCAACAAAATACTATGTTTTTTGTGATGTAAAGAAAAAGAGGATGACCACCACTCACTGCCAATGTGGAAAGGCGATATGTGGAGAGCACCAGAAGACGATTTGTCCCGACTGCCAGAGTGCAACTTCGCCACTCTCGTATTGACTATACTTTCTTCTTCTACAAAATTGTAGGCAAGAACTAAGTTTTAATTGAAAAATATTTGTACAGAAGCTCTGAAATATATAAACTTTTAACTCCACTTGTATACTCGTATTATTTATTTAGTCAAATAAAATTATTTGTGTAATGGCAGTAAGTAGATTGTTCCAAAAGAACAAATAAAATGTACCTAAAATAGTATAATAATAAATGGGCATTACAACACCATGATTTACCCTTCGTTATAGACTTTAACTTACATGCCGAGAACCCTACTTTTCTAGGGTTAAAAACGAACGAACGAAGTAAATCCATAATGAATAAAAGAATGGCAGGAAAGGGGTCAGTTATATAAATGGTAAGCTATACCAAAAACAACTTGTAATATTTGTGTTCATCTACCGTCATCTGTTATTCAGCTGCGGAAAGACTTTCAAAGTTCTCGGTAGATGTCACTAGATCTCGGCCATTTTGGATTAAAGATGGCGACTTTTTTTTAATGATTTATTATATTGTCGTGATGTACTTGTGAAGGTACACCTTCATGTAAAATTTCTATTACCTAGCTCAAACGGTGTTAAGAATTAATATTTTGGCGACCATTTTGAATCCAAGATGGCGACTTCCCCAAAAAATTGAATTATTTTCCTAAACTAATAGTTATGATACACATTCATCCCAAATTTCATATCTCTAGTTCAAACGGTGTGGGAAATGCATTTATAAGGTCCGTCATTTTGGATCCAAGATGGCGTCTTTGGGTAAATTGTGTTTTATTATATTAACCTACTATTGATAATGTACCACCATACCAAATTTCATTTCAGTAGTCCCAACCATTTAGGCTCAATACTCTATACAACAATGGGTTTGGCGGCCATTTTGGATCAAAGATGGCGACTTTTACAAAATTTAAAAATAATGTACCTTCACACCAAATTTCAATTAAATAGCCCCAGCCGTTTGGCAGCCATTTTGGATCCAAGATGGCGACTTTTCGAAAATGTCGGATTTTTCACTTTACCTAATCATGGTCCTAAACTTTCATACCAAATTTCGTGTTTGTAGCTCCAGTAGTTTTGCCTGTGAATTTACATGGATGAGTGAATCAGTGAGTGAGCTGCGCTCCCAACATGGGGGTTTGGGGGGCTGCGCCCCCCTTTATGGTAAACAGACACTCTCTGGCGGACTCCATAGTACAAACTTACCACCCACCGGATGGGGGGGCTGCGCCCCCTTATGGGAGTTTTTCACTATTTTTGTGACCTACTCGTCATGGTACACCTTCATACCAACTTTCGTTTCTCTGACCTTAGTGGTTTAGAAAATTTGTTTTCGGACGGCCATTTTGGATCCAAGATGGCGACTTGTTTTAATGTGTTATTATATTGTCGTGACTTACACGTGAAGACACAACTAAAAATAAAATTTAATTTCTCTAACTCAAACGGTGTCGAAAATGATTTTTGGGCGGCCAATTTGAATCCAAGATGGCGACTTTCCGAAAATTTTGTATTAATTTTCTAAACTACTTGTTATGATACACTTTCATACCAAATTTCGTATCTCTATTTCAAACGTTGTGGAGAATTGAGTTTTAAGTCCGCCATTTTGGATCCAATATGGCGTCTTTAGGTACATTGTGTTATATTTTCGTAATCTGCAATTGATAATGTACCTCTATACCAAATTTCAATTCAATAGCCCCAGTAGTTAAAGCTATCTATTCTATACAACAATGGGTTTGGCGGCCATTTTGAATCCAAGATGGCGACTTTTAGAAAATTTGAAAATATTTTCCTTACCTACAAACGATAATGTACCGCCAAACCAAATTTCAATTCAATAGCTCCAGCCGTTTAGCCTCCCTATTCAATACAACAATGGGTTTAGCGGCCATTTTGGATCCAAGATGGCGATTTTTCCCTTTACTTACTCATGGTCCTACACCTTCATACCAAATTTGGTGTTTCTAGGTCCAGTAGTTTGGCCTGTGAATTTATATGGATGAGTGAATCAGTCAGTCAGTGACAATAGGGCTATATAGTATATGGATAGATTGGACGAAATGTCTGTGGACGAAAAATCCATTGGACGAAATGTCGATTGGACGAAGTGTCTTGTGGACGAAAAATCCGTTGGACCAAAAGTCGATTGGACGAAATGTCTTGTGGACGAAAAATCCGTTGGACGAAATGTCTTGTGGACGAAAAATCTGTTGGACTAAATGTCCCTAGACTAAATGTCGTATGGACATAATGTCTTTGGACGAGACGTCACCCGGCCATTGTAATATGTACTTATTTACCAGGTCTAACAAGGGACATTTCATATCTCGGGGAGACCAAATATGATGATACTTTGTAGGTCGATAGAAGACCTAACAAGAAGTGCATATACAAAATTTTTGCTGCAAAACTGAACACGGAAAGAGAAGAGAGCTCGACAAAAATAAAGTGTAGAGCGCAAGTGTACCATATAGCGGGATGGCAAAAATCTTATTGCAATAAAAATTGGGGAAGGAAATGCACCCTAGTGGGTATTGATGAATACTAGGTAGGAAGAGCTATGCATCACAGAAGATATCCATCATGACCGCCATCTTGAAAGCGGCTATAGTGAAACTTGTGTGAAAGTTTTAAATAGGAAGGGGGATATTCATGTGATATATCAGTCTGGACTGAAATTTGATTGAAAATGCATTGCTACAGTTAGTTTTGTGCTAACGTTAATCCGGTGAGAGATAACATGTAAATTTGGCGTGGAAAGTGGTGGAAGGAGAGATTCGTCAACATGCTAGTATGTGTGAAAATTGCAAGGAGTGGAAACGAAAGTTTGACGAAGACAATCAGTGTTTGTATGAAAGGTTGTTAGTATGTGTACCTTGTATGAAAGGTTGTTGTATGAAAGGATATGTATACCTTGCCCACCCCACTAATATTTCACCTTAGCCCTTATCAATAACCCCAAGAATCACATCAAACTTATCATAGTTATAAAAAAAATATACCTAAAGGAATTGTATTTTTCCTAATTTCAAAATCTCCACACAACAATTCAACCCATTCGCCCAATCCACTAGCAAATAAAACTCATAGTTTTAAGGACAAAGGAAAAACAACAACTGCTATAGGGCATGGAAATAATCATCATCTTATTAAACTCCCACCAACAATAGATGCAATATTTAATCCTAACATACCTCGAATTATGACTCAATCATTATTGTAAATGTGAAAGACTTCAAGTACATGTGCAATGTAACAATTCCATCCCCAATCCTAACTCTTTTACCGGCTCTTAAGATAGAACATCGCATAGCAGCCGATGGAATGGTTATTTTCCCAGCTTTCTGAAAATATTACTCGGTCGAATTTATTTTCATTTACTCCACAAATCAGTTGATCGACTTGAGATAGTACTGACCAAACTTTAGTACGAGCAATACTAAACAGATGAAAGGGTGCGTTGGCAACACTGAAACAGCGAAGCAGTTAGCGTCTTGAGTGACTAACTGCCTCTTATAAGCGTCAACTCAGGAGCCTTGATACTCCCAGTTTTAATCATCATTACTAACAATCAATGCAAGAAATGGATTCAACTGAATTCGGAAGACTTAAGGTAAAGCTTGAGAAAATATAGTGTATGGATGTATGAAAGAATCCATACTACGACACTGACCGACTGACGTCGACTCTTGTAATTAGATAATGTATTTAATGGCGCTTCCTTAGTCCCGCGTCTGTCCGCTATGTCCATTTTATCTCCTACCAGTTAAAAACGCTTTTCCGAAACGTACTACTTTTGTACTTTTGTATTGCGTTTCTGTTGTTATTGTACATCTGTCTCAAGAATCCACCATGTAAGTATCCTTTTTTTTACCTGTTTTACCATTTTTAAGATAATTTTATGAAAAAAAGTAAGAAATTTACTTACAACTTATTTCTTCCATAGGAGAACACACACGTACACAACATATACCGAGCCACAGGGCAACGGTGGCTCAGTTGGTAGAGCGCTTATCTGGTGCTCGGGGTTGTCGCATTGATCCCTGCTCACGCCATGTGGGCTTTGTGGTGGACAAACACCATGTCCGTCGGTTTTCTCGATTCCTCCCGCTTTCTTCATTCCACCAATTCATCCCATCATAATCCATACGGCCTAAGCCATAGTTGCCTAAAGGCCTTTAAAAAATTCGGAATATACCGAGCCGCCGCAGCTCAGTGGTAGAGCGTTGGCGTAGCATTCGTGAGGTTCTGGGTTCGCTCCCAGCGGCCGACCATCCTGACTGAGGGTTTTTCCTCAGTCACACCAGGCAAATGCCGGGATGGCACACTCAACATAGGCCCTGGCCAACACCTTAACGAATCATTTCCCCTCTCCGATCCTGGCCTGATCATCAGATGCCTAAAAGCCTTAAATAAAATTCAAGTTCACGTACACAATATATACATGGTTTTTCACGATATTTCGGTTAATTACAACCCTATTCTTGCTTGTATAAGAAAAGACGAACACATGGAGATAGAATAAAAGACTAGTGGCACCAAGTAGCGGACAACGCATCAAGTTTGGAGAACAATTGATTGTTATACAGCGCATGCATTTTCGGAGCTTTGAAAAATTAGCAGCTGTACAGCGTGTAAGATTGGGATAAAATTGTGGAAGGAAAAGTGTTGAAAATGCAGAGCAAACGGGCGTTTTAGAGTTATTGAAGGTTAAGGTCAGGATACATTTTTCGCACTCAGATCATGAATAAGGGCGCCTTCCTACAGACGGCGTGTTGAGGTGCTGTTCGTAGGGGGTAAAACGTGTATTATGGCAACCAGGAAAGATAGATCAAAATTGGTATTGTGATAATCGATGTGTAAGGAGACTGGGGCATCCGGTTGGTTGATAGTACAGAAGTAACAATGGTTGTTAATACGAATGTTAAGAGCGCAACTTGTTTCCCCCACATAAAAGGCATCACACAAATTGCAGGTTAGGATGTATATTACATTAAGGGTGTGGCATGTACCCTTGGGATTTACGATGTACCGGCTACTACGTTTATGTTTTGATAGTGACTGTGGGAGAAGTGATGAAAATGGAGCAGGGCCTACATATTGGTCTCTTGCTTATATGGGAGCCGGTTTGGAGTGGTGGCGAGGAAGGATTGGTACGGACCAAGATGTTTCTAAGATTAGGGGAATGATGAAAACCTAATCTCGGTTTGGCGGGGAATACTGATCTTGTGTCTGGGTTAGATTGGAGAATGTGGAAATGAGAGTGTAGGATCTGTTTTACTTTGGTTAGTTTAGGATGCAACTGGGTGATTAGAGCCGGTTGGTTGGGAGCCGTTGGGTTGGGATTAGTGTTGGAGGTTTGAGTGGGTTGACTGTGTGAGGATGCATGGCGAATCTGTTTGGGTACAAAGTTAGATGAGTAGCCTAGGTTGACCTCCTGGAGGCGTTGGTTGTACGTTTCAGTCGCAGAGGTGGTGGAATTCAGGCGTTGTCCTCTGAGGGCAAGGGAGAAAGGAATTGCTTTCTTAGTGTGGTAAGGGTGGAAACTTGAGTAATGTATACACTGCATGTAGTTGGTAGGTTTTATGTGGACGGAAGTAGTGAGAGTGTTGTTTTCTAAAGTGATGTCCACGTCAAGGATTGTAACTCTTTTGTTAGAGATGAGCCAAGTGAACTGGACAACACGGAATTGGTTCAGCTGTTCTAAGGATGTGTTGAGATTGGTTTCACCATGAACCCATAACATCAGGATATCATCCAAAAACCTTATCCAAAGTAGTGGGGTCAAGGGCTATGTTTGTAGGAAATCATGTTCGAGCTTCCCCATAAATAGATTAGCATAAGAAGTTGCCATTTTCGTACCCATGTCTGTGCCTTGGATCTGAAGTTAGCGTTTATCGTCATATATGAAGATTCCACTCAATCCTTCCTTAATAAGAACCACACCTACCTCCAAGCACATGGACCGCATGAGGTGCTGTCGCGTTCCACTGTCTCTACACTCTGTCCTGATAATCCCAGAACCCCTAAATTTTTCTTACGTCCCAAAATCCATAAACCTGGTAATCCCGGCAGACCCATCGTTTCCAGTATTGGTTCTCCCACTGAAAAAATCTCCACCTTCCTTGACCACCATCTCCAACCGTTTGTCCAGGCTCTCCTCTCCTACATCAAGGATACCAACGACTTTCGTTCCACAATACACTGTTTCTCTCATCCTCTCCCACCTGACACCATCTTAGTTACAGTCGATGTGACGTCACTGTATACCAACATTCCCCACACCTATAGCCTAGCAGCCCTTGAGCATTTCCTCGACAAACGCCCCAGTCCTCGTGAACCCATTTCTGCTTCAGCTAGCCCAGTTTGTTCTCACCATGAACAGCTTCATCTTTTAGAACCATAATTTCCTGCAAATCAAAGGCACAGCCATGGGAACTCGCATGGCCCCTTCCTACGCCATCCTTTTCAAGGGACGCCTGGAGACCTAATACCTCAACTCCACACCTCTCAAATCCTTCACCTGGCTTCGCTATATCGATTATATTTTCTTGATCTGGACCCACGGACAAGAGTCTCTGGAAAGTTTTCTGCAAAATCTCAACTGCACCTTTCCCGTCAAGTTCACGTGGTCTTCCTCGAAGGAACACATAACTTTCCTTGATGTGGATGTCTGGCTCAAGAACAATCGACTTGAGACAGACGTTCACATCAAACCTACCAACAGTATGCAGTATCTCCATTTCAACAGCTCCCATCCATACCATACCAAACGCTCTCTTCCATACACTCTTGATGTCCGGAGCTCCCGCATCTGTTCCTCTGATGACCTACTCCAAAATTATTTCAGTGCCCTCTCCTCAGCTCTCACTGACTGTGGATATCCCAAACACCTCATCAGTAAACAAATGGACCATGCCGGTAATCACCCTAACTCCAACAGACCTCCTCGCGAAGCTTCCTCCGCTTCCGATCTTCTCACCCAGTACCACTCCAGTCTTCATGTCCTCCAAAAACTCCTTAAACTGGCACACCCCATACTCACTGCGTCACCTAAAACTGAAAGAGTTTTCCCGTCGTGCCCCAAAACAGTCTACCGCAGACCTCTTAATCTCAACACGATTCTCATCAGAACTTGATCATTTTCTCCCCTCACCCCAAACCTGGCAAGTGCAATAGACCCCGCTGCAGAACCTGTAATGTAACTCATAAGACATACTCTTTCCGACACTCCGGTAGTTGCATATCTTCCAACCTCATTTATCTCCTATTCTGCAACCTATGTTCCGCCTTTTACGTTGGCGAAACCCAAACTCCTCTAACAATCTGCATCAACAACCATCGCTACTCCTCCGAATCACAATTTCCGCACCTCCCCATACCTGAACACACTTCCTATCACGGCTGCATCTTTCACGAAACCTTTCGAGTCAGCATCCTGAGAATCCTGAACCCTGACTCACCTGCCAGTTAGAAAGACATGGGAACAGACGTACATCTCTATCCTTTCCGCCAATCACGAACCCGGCCTCAACTGCCTGTAACTCCCTACAGCGTAGTGTCTTCTTCCTCTTCCTTTCTCTTCTTCGTTCCGTCTCTATTTGCACTTTTATTCTATTTTTCAATATTGTTTCTTTGTTCTCCCTTTTCCCTTCATCTTCACTACTTTCATTATTTTCCCCCCTCTCGTTCTTCACCCTCTTCTTCCTTCAGAAAGCTCCTTACCTAGTCCTAGTAATCTTCATACTTTCTTTTCCATTTGGTGTTTTCTCCAGCCCATTTAGTCATTTTCCCGCCTTAATAACCTGCCCACACTGTTACCAAGCATCAGTTGGAAAAATCACATATCCTTAACACAAGTTCCGCTCCTGTCCGCTCTGTCCATTTTCTCTCCTACCATGTGAAAACACTTTTGCGAAACGTAACAACTTTTCTTTTGTGTTTGTGAAGTTCCTGTTTACCTGTCTGGGTATTCTAACATGTAAGTACCTTCTTTTTCTACTTTTTGACCGTCTTATATATATATATATATATATATATAAGGTAAATTTGATAAAAAGTAAGAGATTTACTTACGGCTTATTTGTTCCATAGGAGAACAAACAAACGCACGTACACAATATACGCAGTTTTTCGCGATATTTCGGTTTTTATGACTTTATTCTTGCTTGTAGAGGAAAAGATAAACACATGTAGATTGAACAAAAGACGAAGACGACAGTGGCACCACGTGGTGGACGACGCATCAAGATTGGAGAACAATTGACTGCTATATACTGCGTGGAACAATCGACAACTGTACAGTGTGTAAGTTCGGGTTGGAATTGTGGGAGGAAAAGTGTTGAAAATGCAGGGCAAACGGGAGATTTAGAGTTATTGAAGGTTAAGGCCAGGATTCATTTTCACACTCAGATCATGAATAAAGACGCGCCCCTCCCACAGACGTAGTGTTGAGGTGCTGGTCGTAGGAAATAAAATGTGTATTATGATAAGCAGGAAAGATAGATCAAACTTGGTGCTTTGAGATGAGGGTCGGTGTGTAAGGACCCTGGGGCATCCGGTTTGTTGATAGTGCCGAAGTGACGATGGTTGTTAATACAAATGTTAAAGGTTCATCTTGTTTCCCCCACATAAAAGGCATCACAGAACTTGCAGCTTAGGATGTATATTACATTAGAGGTGTGGCATGAACTCTTGGGATTTAGAGTGTACCGGCTACTAGCAGTATTGATAGTGACTCCTACATCTGGTCCTCTTGCCTATATGGGCGCCGGTTTGGGGTGATGGTGAGGAAGGATTGGTACGGACCAAGATGTTTCTACGATTAGGGGAATGCTGAAAACCTAATCTCGGTTTGGTGGGGAATACTATATCTGGGTCAGATTGGAGAATGTGGAAATGAGAGTGTAGGATTTGTTTGACCTTGGTTAGTTTAGGATGGAACTGGGTGATTAGAGCCAGTGGGTTGGGATTAGTGTTGGGAGGTTTGAGTAGGTTGAATGTGTGAGGATGCATGGCGAATCTGTTTGGTTACAAAGGTTAGATGGGTAGCCACGTTTGACTAGAGCCTCGTGGAGGCGTTGGTAGTAAGTTTCCGTAACAGAGGTGGTGGAATCCGAGGGCAAGGGGGGAAACGAATTGCTTTCTTGATGTGGTAAGGATGGGAACTTGTGTAATGTAAACACTGCATGTGGTTGGTAGGTTTTATGTGAAGGGAAGTAGTGAGAGTTGTTTTCTAAAATGATGTCCACGTCAAGGAATGTGACTCTTTTGTTAGGCATAGGATATCATCTTATACACAAATGAAACTCGGGAATTGGACTGTATATAGAACTAACTTAATTCTTTAAAGATATGGAATAAATACTGAGCACGAACGTAAGTCACTTAAGTTAGCTAAGTACCACTGAATATAACGTCACCATGCTTAAGATAGACAAAACATGGACAAACAGCATGCAATTAATTGGTTTCCAACTCACCTGAATATTTGATAGTAGGAGAGACACAGATTGCAGAAATAATCTGATGTTAGATGCTACACACAGAGTTCTAGTAGATCAGATAGACAGAGCCGAACGTTGTCACATGATGTTGAAGTTCTATATTCTCTAGCAAAGTATATCAGAGCTGAGTTTGGTCTGTAGCACCAAGTCTATAGTTGTAGTAGTAACGAGCGATGGATAACTAATCGAACGATCAATCCACACACCGATCACAAAGTATCAAATGTGTCTAGTTTTTATGTCAAACTCGATTTCGATGTTCCAATCACAATTCACTTCTCCGTGGGGTGTGTCCTCACAGAGCCCCACCAATCACAATCGAGACGAACTTTTGGTTTTGTAGTGGTTTCTCGTACTTCGGCCTGCTGAGCAAGATGGACTTCAAACTGCTAGCCTAAGTTGATATTTGGCTTTGCCTCGTAATCTTGTACTTTTAACTAAAACAATGTGTAATTCGTAACATTCCGTTCTGTCTATGAAATATGATAATTGTTTGCATCTGTCTCCTTGATTCATGAATTAATTTCGAAATACCATTCTTTGTTCGAAACCAAACTACCTTTTACTTACAACATAATATTGATTTTAGTAAATGACTTCGTGGTTCTTGGTTCGTGCCCTATTTCTTAAAACTAAAAACATATTTATTTTTTATTGCATATTTACAGAAATGATTGTATTCACATGATATGCCGACATTAGAGACAGTGAAATAAGCATACTGCTGAAAACAATGTAGTTTACTACTTTATATAGTGTGTGTGCTATCTATGTAGATAAATTTAAATAACCACAAATCTGACAATATACGAAACTATTTATATTAATAAAGAAAGGGAGCGTAAAACAGCTTTTTCTCTATCACCGAATGTGTGTAGTATCTAATGGTAAACGAGTTCGTTTACTCAATGCAACGACTAGTTCCCAGCTCCAAACTTTCTCCAATGAATGTTCTACTTACATGTTTTGACTTCAGAGGCGCCAGTGTATAATGAAAGCGAAACACTATTACTTCATATTTACGTTTTGGATTTATTAGATTTTTGTGAAATATAGGACGTACAGATGGGATAGTGGCAATGAAACTTAATATAGGAGCATGTCCTAATAGCACAAGGATGTTGACCAATGTGAGTCAATATGAAATTTCGATGTTGTTCCAATATCGATAATCGACATGGGCCCCAGGTAGAATGACAAACATTTTGCTCCTCTTTGCCAATATGGGACAACGATATGGGCCCCACACCGTTGCCCAGCTAAATCCTAAAATTGTCATAAGTATTCCTGAAAAGATCAGTCAACCTAGCTGCATGGATATTTCCAGTAAGTTAACTGATCTTATTCCGTTTCGAGGGATACTGAAAGAAGAGGAGAAAATGAGGTCTCAAGCGGAACGCGAACATGGATCGTTCAGTTAGAAATCCAACCTCTTACCAGCTGGACCAGACTGCCACTGATAAGTAAAGACCAAAACAAAACACTGCAGTCAGAAATGGCGTAAGAACTTCGAAGACATAAATTAAGTTACTCCGACTACTTACATACTACCTACGTTTTAATCAAATGGTTAAAATTCCTTCCTAAGCAAATCAATGCATTTCATGCAAAACACTAAATTCATTTCTTTATGGCCACATCCACGTAATTCCCATGTGGTGCCCACATGCGTCTAGTGCGATAAAATTCGTTTTATATTTCATGGGTACACCCACCTAATACCCATGTGAGGCCCACATCGTGTTAAGTAAACCAAAGTCAGCTTTTGTTTCAACGGCATACCCACGTAATTCTCATGCGGGGGCCACATGACATCAAGGAGGCTAAAATGAGCCAGTTTTGATCCAATACTGACGATGTGGGCCCCATGTCGTTGTGTTACTGGGGTGATTTACACATTAAAGGTCCTTTGTGTGTATCCATGGCTAACATACATACGAGTGTGTGCGTGACAGAGAGAAAGGGACTTAACCTTTAGTATAAATGTATTTTTATCGTACACAATTTGGAATTGAATTTATTTAAGACCTCCAGGCAACTTTGGTTCAGGCCTACAAAATTTGGAATTGAATTTTTAGATCCTTAGGCAACTTTGGCTCAGGCCTAAAAATTTAGAAAAAGACAAGTTCGAACCTTAAAGCTTAATAGTATTTTATTTTTTACTCTGACGCCAAGTAGGTTTAAAACACGGTTAAGTACAACATTGCTTCACTACCTCTGCACATTATGCTTAATTATAAATCCTCCCCAAATGACTATTCAATAACAAATATTAGGCCTGCGCCAAAGTTGCCTAAAGGTCTTAAACAATAAATTAAAAAAATTAACAACAAAGTAACTCTTGTTTAAAAATCTAAAAGTAGAAAACTTACCTGTTAAAATAATTAGCACAATGTTTCACTGCTTCCAATCAAGGTTCATCATGTGTTAAAGAGGCATGAAAGTATAATTCACATTACATTAAAACAATAATGGCATTTTGAAAAACCTTGTGTTGGAAAAACTGATTGAACAATTTTAGATATATGTATTATCTTGTAGGCAAATCAGAATTCTTTACTTATTACAGCATATTTGAGAGTGACACGCCAGGAGCCAAGTACCATTTCTGCTTGCTTGAGTTTAACAAAATAGTAGCGCTATGGTGGACCGTCGATATGCTGGCATGTGTAATTTCTTGTAATAGATGTATCTTTTACATTATGACTTGTAATAAATGTTTGATTCCTTTTCAGTATGTTCACAGATATTTGTAGGATCTAAAGACCAATTGGCATGACATTTTTCATTTATAAACGCACGCTATTTTAATTGTCACCGAACAGAAAGAAATTAAATTAAATTGTGCGACTCTCACGCTTGCTTTAAGAACTTGCATAAGTCAAATTGTATCAGGATTTTTTTTTATTAAAATGTCAAAGTTCTTTCGCAAATTTTCACCAGTCTCTCATATTAAAGTGAAAAACTGAACAGGTTAATCGTTAGCTTCTTGTATATTGATTTCTTGACTCAAGTGTTTCTTTGCTATAGTCCGACCGAAATGAATTGATAACTGTCATTTATTTGCAATTCTTCCAGCAATGAATTCATTACAATCTGACTTTACTATAGCGCTTGTTGGTAGATTGTTCTCTCCACAAAATTACGTAATCAGTGTCATTTATGAATTATAGAAGCACTTTAAACACAGAGGGTGAGGAAACTTGTTTCTAAAATTTTTGAAACAAAAAATCAAACTTTCACGACCTGATGTTAGAAACACAATGTTATTATTCAATTTGCATATCGAATACATACTTTTAGCGCACAACACAATGTTTCAACTACGTCTGTAGTCCTTATCAAGGGTACTTTTAAAACTTGATTATTCATGAAATATTGTTTTAAACAACTGAAAGAAATGCACATTTTCGTTCCATCTTAAGCCGGATTTTTAGCGTAGATTTGTTGCATTCATAGTGCCTTGTTGCCTGTTTATTTTGTCAATCTTTACCGCAAACAAATGTGCACTCTAGTTATCACACTTACAATTTACCTTTATACCCCTAGTCTTTATCTCTGGCAAAAAAACTTCTATTCGGTCATTTTTTTTTTTTTTTTCAATTTTCATAGGTGGGATATCAACTGCCTTAAAAAAATTGGAACTGTCAACCCTGTTTTTTGATAACTTGGGGAAAGTTCGTATCCATATCGTACTGTCTTCTCTGTCGTGTTTTAGGTCCCTTAATAGGAAAATGAACCTTCTATTTCCGCTCGTGGTGTCTGTCCATGTCCAGAAATTAAATCTCAGGAATTACAAGGTGTAGAAAGACGCGTGCGGTGACGTTGGAATTGTTTTGACTAAACTAGCTTAAGAGGCCCTGGAATCGTTCACATTGTTGTAGTGGTTCAGTGTTGCCAGGCATATATTTTTTTAAAAAATCAATTGTTCAAATTGCTTCAATTCAGTTAGACCTAGCAGCGCCAAACTTGGCATAAACATTATTCGACATAATACAAAAACACCGAGGTCGCCTACGTTGCCAAGCAACCCACTTACCAGTAGTGCCAGCCTATTTTCTATAAAAGTATGTTTTATGAAATTGCTTCCTTTATTTTTAGTCATAGCAGCACCAAACTTGGCATAAACATTGTTTGACACAATAGGAACATACTGCGGATGTTCCCGCTCTCCAGGAAACCTGTTGTCAGAGTTGCCAGCGCATGATAAAAATCTCTCTCATGAACCGTAAGATGTAGAAACATGCACGAGGTGTCGTTCGAAAACTAAAGTACACAGAGAAGAAGGCCGGATACGCAATATAATAGGTGATATCTTAATAGAAAGGAAAGGATCCGTACTTACGTAATATTTTGACGAAAATCACGTACACAATCTCACACACAACACTATGGTATATAAAGTCACTTTTAATTTTCGGCTTCAACCGTGATCACTGGTAGACAAGAAAGTTTAGTTTTAACACACATTCAAAATTTAAAGGAATAGAAAAACAACATGGTGGATGACCACATCAAAAACGAGGTTGTTCGCGTGTGCAAGTACTGATGAGAAACGGGTTTCCAGAAATGGGTGTTTTGTGTTGAAAATTGACCTGGGTACAATCAGCCTCTACCAATGCCTCACGCCTCCACAAGGTAATAAACGTGACGACCGTTAGAGAATTCACTGCCCGCAATGTTTGTCCTTTTCAGATTTCCCTTTTTCTTCTTTTGCACCCTTCAAACCTGACAGTCAGTTTGTTTCAGGGCCTAAAATTGAGTGGAGTACTCCACACTTTGTGGAACTGTAGGAAAGGAGTGTGGAACTATAATTCTTAAAGTGTGGAGTGGTATTAATATGAGTACCTTACTTTTCTCGGATTATGCATTTAAACGCGTTTAGTGTGTCAAACTAAGTCTTACTGATACAATACATTCATTATGCAATGGGTTACTCAATTCCATATAACTGCCAGTATATGATATTAAGCCAGAGTTAATACGTATAGGTGTCTCCTAGATGGCAGGGAAAACCATTGCCAATTTTGAGGTGAAGGAACTTTTTAACTATATTTAGTTTTCAAACGTTTTCGGTTGCATTCATATAGTTTTAAAATATGCAACTAACTGCACGTTTATCTGTTGTTTCAATAGGACATTACACTTTTCCGATATAATGAAATGTGTTGTTTCGTAGATAAAAATTACACGATCCTTTGAATCCGTTATAGAAATATGTACTACCAGAGATAACATACATCAATAACCGCCAAAAATTTAGCCGAAGCACCGTAGACTCTCAACAACCAATCATAACCCAGGAAATATTATCTGTTCGTAAGTTTCATGGGGAAAAAATCCGGTTTGTTTCCTGTATTTTATGGTTTAATACAATACAATTAAATATGTATCCTAATGTGCCTTTAATTTTGTTTGTCTGAATGCCAAAATTTTCCTACATAATAATAATAATAATTTTTTGGTCGCAGGTAAACATGATGTACTGGACAGAACACTGATTATATGTCAAAACAAATGCTGACTAAACTAGTTTTTCTATACTATATAAAATTTTTACCAGTGTGGAGCTGTGATTTCTTTGAATTTTAGGCCCTGGTTTCTTTTGTGTTTTGTAGTGGACGGAAATTTGTACTGGCATGCTGAGTTTGTGTCTAGAGAGTATAAGATCTAGTGTAGTGTAGTTCAGTGCTCATTTCATCATAGTAGTGAAATGTTGAGTTCAAATTGTAGAGGAAATTACAACAGTATCGAGCTAATATGTTTAAGTTCCTTACAATGTAGAGTTGCGCGAGACGTTGATTAAGATGAAACAAGAAAATATTACACCTACGGAATATTCTATGGTAAACAATCCGTTACTAGTAGCAGTTAGTTCCCTCTGATGATGTATTAGTCGCCCAATGAACGGCCTCTTTCCTTCAGAGATTTTGAAATTATTTCAAAATGAAGCACAATTTTACAATTATTTCCAGATGGTTAAACAGTCTAGTAATAACTCATCATAATTAATGTTCAGCCGAATGCGGCACGTCCTTCAAGGCATGATAAGGTCCTTTCCTCTATTCATCCTTATCTTGCACTTTCCTTATTGACTTATCACGCCAGTTACTGTCCTTAATACTGTCAAGGACGACTCGTCTTTGTTTCCTCTTTTACCTTCACTTCCATTTATTAGTGTTCAATGTCGATATAACCAATGCCCTAACCAGTTTCGTTTTCTCTTATTGTGTCCAGTATTGTTCGTCTCTCGCCAACTCTCTTGAGCACTTTCTTATTAGGCATTTTAAAATTGAGCCATAAGGGTTGTATATTTACTTCTTTTTGAAGCAAAATTAGATATTTTTCATTATGTAGATATCATACACATTCATTAACAAATGTATCATGTAAGACACGTAATTACAAACTTATAGAAATTTTACAATTTTAGATGTAAAATATGAGCAATGAATTGTAACAGTATGTTTCGACGGACGAAAAAAAAAAGTTTTTCTGTGAAGTATTTTATAATACTTCTGAGCTCCAAACTGAAACTAACAACGTGGGGTGGGAACTCTTTCTATTGTTTTCGACTCGCTATTTTGTGACGCTGTCGATTATTTTCGTGTGCCAACGCGCGCGGCGCTGTTGTTAGACCAGTGTAGACAATGAGAGTAAAAGGACGTGCGGCAGAAGTGTGCCTACTGTGAACGTCTAGAAGTTGTCCTGTGAACGTCTGGCTTCGTCTTGCAATTGTGTTCAATTATAGAGAAATGATTTCTCTATTTGTGGGGGCAAATATTACGTAGACTTTAGGTTTTGTTATTTGGGGGCTAAAGAGAAGTCTACTCGAGCGTAACTCAGATAAAGGTTTGAGCATTCGCAAATACGAGAGGGACGTTCAGCGTGAGTTAAGTGGATATTAGCTCTAATATAATGGTAACTTCTGGGATAGAGTATATTCTAGCTTTAGGAATGAAATGGATAACAAGATTTTACATTTTCCCTAAAAAGGCGCAGAATCTCAACTCGAAGATTAATGAGCAAAATAAAATACAGCACACACCGAAAAGCTATATTCAAATCTAAAATATTTAACAGAGCACACGAATCGTTCAGGCAATGAAACTATTTAAGCACCAATGTTCTAAGAAATCCTTGAAACATACCTTGGAAAATAAAGTTGAAAGTTGTGTTCTTCTAAGACTTGTATCAAAATTGACTGCTTCTTTTAAGATGAGATTTAAACTATACTGGACTTCCTTCTATGTTTCTTGGCTTCCTTCTAGAACTGTAGTACAGAGTGACAGCATGGACCGGCTGTGTGAGATAGCAGATCGATTGGTCTGTCGGGGTCCTTTATATACGGTCTTGAAGTGACGAAATAATTAGGTTAATATAGTTCATTGCTCTCTTGTTTGTGCGTCTTAGTGCTTTCACGTGACGATCGTATGATGTCTTAAAAATGAACAAAATGGCCGCTTAAAGGAAAGTAGAACAATAGGTCTACGTCATAATTTCCGTAAGTGTGTGTGGTTTGCCGTATATTGCTTTGCTAAAGGGAGTTCGTGTTGAGATTCTCTACCCGCCATCTTTATTATTCTTTAGAATTTACAACAGAATAAAATATTTGTGAAAATAAAAGTTAATTATAGAAATGTGATTACAAAAATGAAAATTTAAGAATAAATACAAAATTAATAATGATTGACAATGAGAGGCGATCACACTACATATCGTTATTTCAGTTAAATAAAGACAAGAATGATAATTGTTGTTGTACCGTGGAGAGGCTTAAGAAATGTTTCCTAGAACGTACATAAATATTTGGGAAATTGATGAACTGAAGACATCACGAGGTACGACGTATTTGATAAGGCCTGGGCTAGAGAAACCGAACTTGAAGTGAAGCCTATTCCAAGAGAATATATTTTTTATTCTCAAGATTATTTTACCACGTTAGTCACATCAGAAGCCACGTCAGGACATTGTGTGGATATCCTATTTTAACAGTCCAGTCAGTTTATCTTAAAGGGACAAGTGAAACCTATAATCACAAAAGTCGTCTTTATTCCTCGACCAATCTTATTGTTAGTGATTCGAACAGCAGTGCTCAGAAGTTGTGTGGGCGTGATAACAATGCAAGTTACGGCGACCTTGTCAGCGAGCGTTGTCGGGAGCTCTTTGTACTGAACTGCTTATATACCGGCGCGATATTTTCTTTTTGATACGAGACTATTTTTACACTACTTAATTAGGATGTTAAATTGGGCATAAATAAAGAAGTTATTCATAGAAGATTTTTTGTGTAATCGTTGTTCGAAAAGTTAGTATTTGTGTTTTGTTCTTTGTTGCCTTACTATAAAAAACCAAAGTAGCAAGGAAAGGAGAATGTATAGTAATTATTTTTTGCTTACGATAAAAATAATATTACGAGGAAGTTGCTAGAAATCGGACCCGCCGTATAGTGTTCTTGTATTCTGTTATTTCTTTAAAAGTACGTTAGAGGCGCCTAAAAGATTTTATGTAAACTTATTCAATTATGCTTTGAGTACTCATGATCGCTATTAGGTACAATCGGGGTCAAAGGATCCATCGTATTATTGACTGTTAATAAGTATATGAAGCCTTATTGAATTCAAATATATAATTCGTCTTAGTATATATCTAAGTACACAGTTTGTTGAAAATGTGTACCATTGACAGACTGTTCAGCATATTCATATATTATAAGTTGTAGTACTAACATCATTTGGTCCATTAATGAATATATTTATATTAATCGTTCAGTTAATGAAGTATTAAGTATCAGTGTGAAGGGACACATTACCGTTCAATAAATATTGAATTCTAGCATAGGCTCCACGTGTCGTGGACATTATTACTTACCTGTAGTGTACCGTAGATATTATTAGACTTGAGTATCAAAGTGGCTATATTTATTTACTTGTGTACGCAGCGCAGCGCAGGAGATCCTAGTGAGAATACTTGCTGTTATTATTGGTGGAAAGTGACACTATCACCATCTCAGATAATTTGCGATTTCTATTTTTGAAAGTCATCTTGCCAGATATTGAGAGGCCTTATTTCTGGAGGAATAAGATTAGGTGGGGGCAACATCTTGTATGCTCAGAATAAAAGAACCAGTGGATCTTGGGTGTCCGGGATCGAACCCACAGAACCAGGATTGATATAGAATCTGTAAAATGTTTCTAAAATCCAGACAGTGGCCATTCAACTACTTAACTGACTTTATTATTACTGTACTTGGATGTTACATTGTTTACTTATCCTTACTTTGTGCGTAACCTTCGATATATTTGGGATTGGAATCCATCATCTTTTAAATTTTTCTACATCATTCATTAGGTACTTATCTAGAAATTGGTTTCGGGAAGGGTCCACGGGCTTCCGGAGGGTTCCAAGGTGTGTCTGAGTATGAAATGTATATTAAATATACGTATATAATTACGCCCAACATTATACTAATTCTCAGGGGGTGGATTTCAGCCCTTTGCCCGGCCAGGCCAAAACTTTCCAGATGAGTATTTAATTCATCGAAAACAATAATAACCAACTCCATTAAGAACTTACCCCTTCCACATAATAGGTCAGGCCAAAAGCTGAAACCGAAGTCCACCTCCGCAAATTTTGCATAAAACTCTTAATTTCGTGGGGGGCCTGACCCCTTGGTTCACCTTCTAAATACATCCGTGCCTTTCACGTCTGTTTTCGTATCAAAATTTTGTACTTCTAGATATTTTAATTATTCGATCCCTCTTTCTTGCTTGTCTCAGGTTCATTCCTCTTGTACGAAATTTGCCATGCATTAAATTTTCGTAGTTGTAAAGGATTAGCTGGTGCGCATATGTATGTTGCACCCGTTCTTGTTTGCTACATATAAATACCTTTCTAATGAATCCATTTTTACTTATCTATAATGGTTTTATTCTCTGCTGTAAGATGAATAAAAATATGCATTATTTAATGGAAGTAAAATTATATATGTTTTAATAAGATTATTTAGCAGAAGTATAACATTAAAAGAGAAACGTGCTACTTAAATGCCAGCATTAATTCTGGATTAAGAAGGTGGTATGAACGGTACTTTTTTCTTTACACAGAGTATAGTAGCTGTGACTCAAGTATGTTATACGTCTGAAGAATGACACCTCTCGGCAATTACTCTTTCGAAGATAGGGACGGGGAAGGTAACGGCAAGGGAATTAGTTCAGCTACCAAACCGACATTAACCTGGTGAAACGGAGCAAAAGTTTAGCCGGCAAAAACACTAGAATCTTTATGCCTCCCCAATACCTATGTGAAGTCCGTGACTACGATCACTAGATAATGGGACTGGAAAAGGTGGCACTGTCTAGAAATATAACCAAGTAAGTTTGTTGCTTACGTAAATCATCTTCCCATTTCTCATGAATTTTATAACATTCAGAAATTTTAGTTAAATATTGTTGGGCGAGGTTTCGTTTGAAATAGAAATCCCAAATGATTCCATTATTGTTGGCGGTACGTTTTTTTGCATATTATACATATGATTTTAATACCTTAGTTACAGAAAAAAAAAGTAATTCCCTCGAACCTCGAAAGTTTCATGACCCGTAAAGGGACTATGATTCACCAAATTGATTTCGAATCAAAACGATGACCTATTTTTTTTTCTTGTTCATGAATCTCAGGGCTGAAATAACGAAATATTTGTGTAAAACTAATTCTTTTTTCTACATCCTATAAACTTTGAGTTATTGCGTACAGTTTTTTATTGTTTCATCTATGAAATCATTTGGGTTTCTCTACAGTAAATATAGTTTCATCCAGTGTTCAATTTGTTATAAATTACGAAGGAGAGATCCTAAACTTAGGGGTTACTGTCAAGTTTCAACATACTACCTGTTTGGGTAGAAATACGAAGATTTTATCCCTGACTGGGATATTCGGGATCAACAACAGAGGATGAAATCCTCACGGACCAGGGAAAATCCCCGGCTCCATAGGCGAACATAAACACTTAAACACTAATATGTCGAGTACTTGCGATATTTCGGTATTAATACCGTAGACTTGCTGTAGAAGATGGAAGATGCACAGACGTGGATGGAACAAAAGACTAGGGAATTTGGGGGATCCAATCTGACCCAGACATAAGATCAGTATTCCCCACCAAACCGAGATTAGTTTTTCAGCATTCACCTAATCTTAGTTCGTACGAATCCTTTCCTCGCCACCACCGCAAACCGGCGCCCATGCATGCATGAGACTCAGATGTAAGACCTGCTCCATTTTCATCACTTCTCTCCCACAGTCACTATCAATACTGCAAATGGCCGGTACACCCTAAATCCCAAGGATACACACCACACCTCTAATATTATATTTATATATATCCTAACCAAGTTCTGTAATGCCTTTTATGTGGAGGAAACAAGGTGCGCTGAATTTTCGTACTGATAATCGTAGACAATTTTGCATTATCAACAAACCCGATGCCGCAGTCTCCTTACACACAGAGTCCCACAACACCTTTCCTAGTTGCCTTAATCCACATTTTACCTCCTCCGACCAGCACCCCAACATACTGTCTGTGGGAAGGCGCCTTTATTCATGGTTTAAGCGCAAAAATATATCCGGGACTTAACCTTCAATAACTAACCCGTTTTCTCTGCATTTTCAACACTTTTCCTTCCATAATCCTATCACGAACTTACACGCCGTACAGTGGAACTTAAAACCTGCTGTTGCGGTTTTGAGACATCCAGCTCCCAACCACTTTTCGACATACGACTTGAGAATGATTCTTTGACCTTGAACTATAAATCCTAAATAGCCAAAAGGCCTCCAACATAAAAAAAATATATATATATGTGCAAATGGAATTCTATTCTCTGAGCTTGACGACGAATGAGAGAATCCCGAAAGCCTGTTACTGTGACCTTACAATCTATGGTAAGTGGCAGCGGTTAGGCATTTCAATTACAAATTTCACTTTTCGAAATTTTAAGTTTATTACAAAAACTAGGAAAGTTGGTGGATATTAATAATATTCGAATATACAAAGCAAAAGAAGTAAAAACAAATAGTAAGTTCGAAAAGAACAACTTCTCAAGTATCGTTCCACATGGTCTAAGTTTCAGAACTATGTTTGTCTCCAACAGAACCAAAAATGTTACGTAATACACGAATATGATCAATACAAATACATTCTTATATTCTATCAAACCTGTATTACCACCACACACCAAGAAGATGGCTGTTTCAGAGTGGCTTGACTGAGGTTTTCCACTGTAGTCACACCAGAATTCACGAAATAGCCGTCAACCAGGAATCTAAATTTCGGCATGCAAGATCAAATAAATCCACAACTCCCAAATTTAAATCCAAAAACATGGCATTTTCCTCCCCGTAACACAAATCAGCTTCACTCGAAAAAAACCAGCCATCTTGACAAAATCTTAATAAAAATCGATTCACATAACTCACACCTACCGAAGTTGAATATGATTTGATGTTGAAACCAACATCAAATCACGTCCATGATCGGAAAATCAAACCAACAATGGCATTTATTAAAGAATTCAAAAACAATGGAGCATTTAGTTTTCTGGACTTTCAAAAGACACAAAAATAACGTTATAGGGGAGGCTGGGGTAATAAGACTGGTTGATTCTGAAAGGAGCTGCTGTGTACAATGTCCATTTGATACATTGAATGTAGGCTTCGACTTTAGATGCACTGTAAGTTTCAGTTGGTTTCAAGAATGCTAAATAATTGAAAATTAAAAATGGAAAAAAGATGAATTTTTGAATTACTGTAGAAAGTTTGGGACATAATAAGAACTAGTGACTCAGTTAACTGCATGGAACAGCTGAAAATGTGATGTCAGTTGAAAGAAGACATGCAAATCTAACCACGAAACTGGCTTTTTTTTACACACTTTATATTAACTTGCTCTGTAATCATCTCTGGTACAAATCTTGTAATTGATTTTTAACTCACTTCCCATCATTCGACTTCTTTGAAATTTTGTAAACTTGCTTGCTACCGATGACAATACAATATTCTGCAAAATAATCCAGTTAACTGTAATTAATTAAAATAATTCGAAATTATCCTTAAATGCAAGCAACACCGCAACTATTTTGTGAAATTTGAGTTGCCTATCTCGCAGGGAGTTTAATATTTATCTATTCTACATAAAAAATAATTAAAAAAGGATTGTTTAAAAGCATGCTTTTTTAAGATGGACTAAAAAGTAAAAAATAATAAATTGAATTAAAAAAAATCTTTCAATTTTATTATTTAAACATCTTTGTAACGGTAAAGTAAAGCTATCCCCTGTGCGATACGCACGAGCCGTGAACGGCGCATGGGGGATGTGGAAGTAGCGCTCCACATTTTATTGACCTACGGTACGAAGTGAGGTGGGGTTGTCAGTGCCCCGCTCGACCGCCTTTACCTTCCCAAGGTTCAAGGACACTCTGGTACTCAATTTGATAGGAGGCTGAGTGAACCTCGGAGCGCCAGGCATGGGAACACTGCGAGAAAAGTCTCCAGTGCCCTGGCCGGGATTTGAACCCGGGCCGCCTGATTCGTAATCAGACTTTACAAATGAAATTTCGTGTGATATTTTTTTCAAACCTATATCTTCGAAAGTATTGCAGTGAGGAAAGTAAAAATTTTCTTGAGTTTTACTAGATATATAAATAATGTCTACTAATACCCCAGCAGATCATTCCTTCAACCAAATCGGAAGGATCAGCTGAGTCTCTTTATTACCCCCACAGGAGTACGTTGCAAAATTTCATTTTTTAAGAAAACACTATTAACGTAACACCATTAATAAAAAGAACCAAGTAAATATGGTTCTCCAAGGACTTGTGGTGGAAAACTTTCACAGGAATTAAGAAAATGAAGATCAAGTCTCTCTATTACCCCCCAAAATCTTTTATTGCCCCAACCTTCCCTATTTAAAGTAACAGTGTACAGAAAACTAATATCCAGTGAACAATACATTCACGAAAAATCAGGATGTAATTGGCAAGAGCAAGCAACATTTAGAGGTTTTTCTTTTCTTTAGAAATTGAATCTTTGTGTAAACTAAAAGCGCTTACATAAAACTTCAACGTACAGTAGAAACTAATAAAAACCTGTTATAAACGAGATCACGCTCAGCTGGTACAATGAAACTAGACATTCACGTGTGAAAAAGAGGACTAACAAGTGATAAAAGACAATACAACATGGGTAGATAGGACTAACAGCTTTCCCTAAACTATCAGATAAAAAGAATTTTTAATAGTCACAACTTTAAATCGATTTATCTGTCCTAAGAACATTGGAAAATATTTGACAATAACACACTAACATAAGATAAAATGAAGTGTATGGGCGGTAACAGCACTATGGATTACGTCCGTATAACACACTAAGAATTATGTTGTCACAAATGGGGGCTCAGGAGGGTATATTAGATAAATTACAAGTGTGATAAATGCTTTGCTGTTACTAAAAGTTAAAACAAAAATTAAGAACCACGTTAGAGTTGCAAAGGAGTTACCAGTTTTAGGCCTATCGCAACATCTGAAAGCTACAAAACAGAATATTTTGTGGTGTACTGGTCATGGAAAAGATCCAATTTCTACAACATTATAACCCACATAGCAGAGTACGTCCCTGGGACGTCCCATTTAGATCCCATTACCGTCAGAACGGTCCTGCTCCCATAGCGATGCCCTAAGGACGTTCGCGGGATAACTCTGTGGGCAATACAAACAGTTCATCCCGTATGGATGTCCCCTGGATGTCCCCCGGAAAGCCGTTCGGGATTACCTACCTGGAATTTCTATAAATTAAATCGATCTTACTATTATTATTATTTAATTAATTGTAACTATACGAAGGATATGCCTTCGTATAGTTATACGAAGGATTAATTATAACTATACGTCCCATGGATGTAAACGGGACTTAAACAGGACGTCCTATGGACGTCCCGATATCCTGCCAGGAGATCCGGCAGATATCCCTGGGACGTCATTTTGCTATGTGGGAAGTTTCAAAATGGCGGAAGAATATACTCTCGTTCTCTCCCTTAGTAGAGGTGAGGTTTGTGGTTTGTCGAAGAAAAAAAAAAGATAATTATACTTGCATGATTAATGTATTTTCTTGCTACGAAAAGCCTCCCAATTGAAACTGCAAATAATTATAAATTCACCTCAATAGTTTCGGGACAAACACGTTCCATCATCAAAAGAATAAACGCCCAAGTTTCATTATGAAATGTAGTCTTAAAAAGTTGAAACTGTGTTAACGTAAAGTAATTAAAATGGAAGGGGGTCAGCACGGAAAACATTAATAGAGCATAAAGGGAACCATTACTGCTACAGAAACTTCTACTCTATGTGCAAAAGCAGTGTGTGAATAACGAAAGATACTATGGTAGTTTGTTGTCCTTAATGAATCAAAGTGAAGTGTATAATGTAGAAAAGAAACTTCAACTACCGAATGTGAGATGCTAAGTTGAAAATGATGAAACTTGACTACATATTTAGGGGTGGGGGTTAGATTTGTATGTAAAGATAAAGTATGAGAGGAAATAACTATAAAAGTAAACACGTGCGATGTATAATTTCTGAACCCGAAGTTGTTATAGATAAAATAGATTTTCAAATACGTAATATACTTTGATGATACGGAAGAAGTATGCACGTGATAAGTTATTAACCCCTCTTAAAAATCATACTTCAGACTAGGGATGGCCACATTATCCGGAAAAACGGAAAATATTTTTCCGGAAACCGGAAAATTAGAAACGGAAGACGGAAAATTTTCCGGAAAACAGGAGACGGAAAAAATTCCGGAAACACGGAAAATTTTCCGGAAAACAGAAGACGGAAAATTTTCCGGAAAACTGAAGACGGAAAACAGAAAACTGAAAAATTACGGATAAACAAGGGCATACAATTATCTTACGAGAAACAACCCACACATGTCACATACTTGTAAATCTATACAAATAAAAATGAATGGTACGATGTATATTCGCGCATCACGCTTAAACGCCTGTACCAATCATATTCTTCTTTGGTACATTGTTAGACCTTTATCTCAAAGAGGTTTATTGCATTTTACTTTGAACCCACAAGTACCAATTTCGTCAGTGTTGGCAACCTAAATATATTTTTCAAGTGGTTTATGCACCATAGGAAGTATATACACCAATCTTGGAACAAACGTCCTTAGACACTTCCACCAACCAAATGCGGCCATCTCCCGACCTACAATACTACAATAAACATTAAAACAGGGGCTTACAAATGCTCATGTTACGCTATTTCTCAGAGACTACAATTCTTAAGAAGCCTCAGTACTTAGGCCATCCACTTGTTTTTAGATTTTTTACAATATCAGGAAAACGAACAGCACTCAAAATTTGAAAAACGGCACCCATTATGCTTTTGAATATCTATCGAATGAACTACTTCAAATTTCGAAACGGTTTCATTTAGATAAGAAATTTGAAAACATGTAAAGTATGATGTCATAGTCCACACATTGAAATTTATTGTTCAAATCAAGCCGTTTGAAAATCTGATATCGGTCATCCTATACACATTTTAAGCATAATCGGGGCCGCTATTGAAAATTCCGATATTGTTTTTAATTTCAAGTAATTTCAAAAATCTAAGTAGTGAGAGTTTTGAGTACTGAGGTCTCTTACTACTACTACGGGAATAATTTAGTTTCCGGCGGTGGGGAATATCCAGCAATTGTACACAAACAATATCTACATCAATCGACTCACTAAATTATGCTCTACGAACCGCACCCGGAAGTAGCCAATATTGATACTGTATCAATCGTTTTCTTTTGTCAAACTGAGTCGATTGATGTGCATATTGTTTGTGTAGAATTCCTAGATATACCCCACCCCCGGAAACTAAATTATTCCCAATTTTCATTATTGTATTTAGTGTTCTGGTAATTGAATTTTGTGTTTGGCAAGCGTTTTGAGAGCATGTGTTTCGGGAAGGGTGTCCCGGATTTTGATCCTGTAAATTTGGTCACTCTACATGAACTTTCAGATTTTAGCAAACCATAATATTCCCTTTTCTCATCTCAGTTTTCTGAGATTTTTGATTGCTAATACGTGTACCTTTTATAAAAAGGGTGCATTAGAAAAACAGTTACATAATATATTTCGGTTATGCGATAGCATGTAAGTTTCAAATACTGTAGAAACTTTCGATTTAAATAATGCAGTAGATCCGAAGTAATTCAGCGGAAACAACCAATGACGGGAAAGAGAGAAGGGGTTCCGAAACTATATTCGATATTTCCGAAGCGCGTAAAACTACGTACCTGAGACTAACAAAAGGGACTTCCCGCAACAAGACAAATAATTTGAATGGTTTCTGGGCACTGCAGGACCAATATTGTAGACTCTTTCTTAACCGAACTAATCGGAACCGGCCCCATGTCCGAATGTAGAAATGTCCGGTTAAAACGAAAATTTGTTTTCAAGTGGAAATTATTACCCAGGGCTTTTGTTTAAAGACCAAACCATACAAGAAACGGTAGTAATAATGTCGGTCAATGAAAGTGAAAAATATTCAGCACAACATTTCGCTTTTTTTTTTTTTTTTTTTTTTTTAAGTCGAACTCATTTTAAAAGCAATTAAAGGTTTACCGCTAGCACGAAACCAGTGCCGACTTATTTGCACCTTGCACCGGGCGTGAAAAAAAAGTAAGGGAGAGATAAGGCAGGCGTCTGGTGAACCTGATTCCGGTTGAGAGGGCGGTTACTGTACTTTAACAGTAGTCTGTACAGGTGACCATATAAAAGATCGCTACAAGAAGAAGAGAAAGAAGCGAGAAAGTGGAATCATTCGAAACTCACTATCACGAAAATGATTTAATCGATTTACATAGTTTTTTTTTTTGTGAGATTAACCTATACGGAGGGTACTATGAATTACTATTCCACACTAGTAGATGTAGTCATTCCACTGCACAGTCGGTAAAATACGCAACTGCCAATTCAGCAAATAGCTGGCACTAGTTACTATACCATGCCGCGTACTACAGTGATAAGTAATCAATGACGTTGATGTTTGTGGTACGTCATTATACTCACTCACCAGATGGTATAGGTTAGGGTAGGTTAGATTCAAGGTAGACCGTATACGATAAGGTTACCTATTATTACAGACACCTTCCTGTCCTGGTGGGTGGATATTTTGTAGGTAACTTTAAGGACAATGTAAAGCCAAGATTTCCGACAAGAGATGGAAGCACTATCTCCGTATCTGTCTAATGTATTTATATCGTTGCACGAAATTTCATTGCTGCTCCTATAAATTCAAGCCTAGAGAGTTCAATTGTTTAAATCATTTCATTGTTGTTATGCCTATAACAATGAAGCTCTTTCAACAATGAACAAGAAAAAAATAAAAATCGGCACAGATAGAACTCTTGGCTTAGTTATGAACTTTCTTCCTTGAAAGTTTGAACTCTCCAGGCTTGAATTTGTAGGAGCAGCAAGGAAATTTCGTGCAACGATAAAAATACATTAGACATATAAGGAGATAGTGCTGCCATCTCTTGTCGGAAATCTTGGCTTTACATTACGCTTAACATATTGTATGCACTAATCAGAAATATTTACAAACATTCCAGCAAGGTGCCTGTACTTATATTTGTGTCATTAGTGCAACTGGTATGCCTAACCATTCAACCATTTCTTCATTACTTATCATGATCACGGGGATCTGTCAGATTGTCAGCTGAATGACTCCACACGCAGTAGACCTAGTCTTGTATCATTTCATGGACGGGCGTACATTCTACGGATTCCAAGTGAGCTTAGTCGTTAGGTTTTCGGATTAACATTCGGAAGGCCGGTGTTCGATTCGCACGGCCGACCGTCCTAACTGTCTTTTTTTTTTGTAAGTTTATTCCTCAGTTGCACCCGGCCTGTGCCATAGATACTTAAAGCCCGTAAGATAAATTCAATTCTACTGATTTAACTCAATTTTACATTGTATAGCCCAGTGTTGCCATCTTGCGACTATAAGCGTCACGAATTGCAAATACCGGTGCTATTGACTATACATATCGTAGTATGTGGAACTACTTGAAACTAGCGCCAGCTATTCATAATGATCTACTGCGCATAATTCTCTTCATAACTTTTCCCGCCAATTTCTCTTAAACTGAAAGACGATTCCACCTAGTCATCGATACATCAATTTATTTCTCAGTGCTGACTTCAAAAAAAAAATATATATATATTATCTGGGTTTGAGTATGCATTTGAAAGTTTTGCTTGTTATTCTACCATCATGTTTTGTTACTAATTTGTCAACTCCTAATGCAATCAGAGTGTTTCTTTTTCGATTTCAGAAACGTAGATGATAATCCGAGTGCTTCTACCTCTACATATCAGCTTATCGCTTCACCTGGTGCAAGCTCAAATTCATCTGAAGTAACAAAAGCATCCCAGGAAAGTGTTTTACCACCAACAAGGGAATATAGTACTAAGAAACAGAAAAGGATTCTGTCTTATCTGAGAGACCCTAAACCTTGTTCTCCTGCAAGAGCAGAAGTGCTTGACAGTAAAATATGGAATATGATAGCAAAGGATCTTCTTCCTTTGTCTTTTCGTTGAAGCAGTTGGGTTTCGGGAACTTATGAATGAAATAGAACCAAGTTACCAGTTACCATCCAGGCCAACTGTGACTCGCCGTATTGAGGCCTTGTTTTCTAAGCAGAAGAGTAAGCTGAAAGATCAGATTATGGCTGCGGAATCAATTGCTTTGACAACAGACAGCTGGACTTCGCGTGCCACGGAAAGTTATATTACAGTCACAGCCCACTATATGCTTTCATCTAAGTTCAATATTGAAACACGAGTCCTGGAAACAATTGACGTAGAAGTGAGGCACACAGGGGAAAACCTTTCTCAGCATTTAGCACATGTTGCAGAGGAGTGGAACATTTCTGACAAAATACATGCAAGTGTCCATGACAATGCTAGTAATATCACAAGTGCGGTACGAGAACTTCCGTATGCAAGCATAAGTTGTTTTGCTCACACTCTACAACTCTCTATAAATAAGGGTCTTGCAATAGAGGAAACCGAGAGAATGTTAAGTGTCGCTAGTCGGATTGTTTACCACTTTAAACATAGTACGTTGGCAACGTCAGAACTGGAAAAAAAGCAAAGGTTATTAGGATTGGCATTGCATTCCCTTATACAGCAAGTTAAAAGCGGTGGAACAGCATACATGGAATGCTTGAAAGACTGATAGAACAAAGAAGAGCTGTTAACAATGTATTATCAGATAGAAGTGTAACAAAGGCGTCAGACTGCAGGAAGTTTGAACTTACTACAGACCAATGGGAGCTTATGGAACATATAGAAGCTGCACTGAAACCATTAAAGGCAGCAACTGTGGTATTATGTGGACAAGAATTCATCACTTTATCGAGCGTGCTTCCTATCGTTTATAGTTTGATAAATAGACATTTGAAAATAAACGAGGACGATGATGAAGTTATCAAAAGATTCAAGGAAATTGTTATTACAGACTTGTCTGCTAGAATGAAATTTGATGATTTCGAATTTTTGAGTAAGTCAACGGCTTGCATAGCTTCATTTCTGGATCAAAGATATAAGAGTCTGCGCTTCCTCTCCGAAGGCTCCGTAACAAGTACAGAAGAATTAATCAGAACGGAGCTGCAGGAACAAGATACGCGGTTTGTAAGTGATGAAAATACCGCAGATGAACCTTTTCAGTCTACCATGGACTTCCTACTAGGGACAGATTACGTACAGGAAACAGAAGAATGGGATGAAATTACAATGTATAAAACTGACCCTCCAATAAGACCGTCTGAAGATCCAATGAAGTGGTGGTAAAACAATTCCCATAGGTTTCCAAAATTAGTAAAGCTTGCAAAGAAGTATCTCACTATCCCAGCCACCTCAGTACCAGCCGAAAGAGTTTTCTCGACAGCGGGACTTATAGTTAATGCATCAAGAAGCAGACTGACACCAGAACACGCCAATATGCTTATTTTCCTTAATAAGAACTTAGTAAAGTAAATATACAAAAATATAGCTTTCGATAGGTCTTAGTTTAGACTCAACCATTATACCAGTTTAATCATTCGCTTCTAACTTATTTTAGACAAGCCGCGTTTCACATGTTTTGTGTTTACCGATCAGCTACAAATATTGACAAAATGGCTGTTGTTGTTTCTAAATTACATATATTGTTATAATAGTTGAAAATTAATGATTATAACAAAACCGGATAATTTCGGAAAATAAGATGTGTTTGGTAACGCTATACTGTAGAAATCTGAGATTAAAACCTATTTCACATAATATTTTAGTGTATTGAATTTCATGTGCAAAGAAGTGTAAACTTACAATTGCTGAGACCTTACATTAATGTTTGTGGCAATATAGAATTTGTTTCGGGTGCTCTCTTCCTTTCAGTCGTAAAAAAAAAATACTACACTGATTATGGTTAGGTACTTTTGCTCTTTAATTGTTTGTACTTTGTGTATCTAATTTGTAAATATGATGTAATATATGAAACAAATACTTTCTTAAAATGTGTTACAAGGTTCGTTTTGGAGAGCTTACAAGAAAATATCTATGAAAATCGCACGTATAAAACGAAAGCTAACGATATATTGCGGAGTACATTAAGATGTTTTCATACTATAACTACGGTTAGTGCTTCATTTGAAAGTAAAACAATGTATTTCTCCTTACAAGAAATTCTGTATGAAACATGTATTTGCAGTTATTATTGTTAAAGTTATAATGTAGAAATGAAGTTGTATGATATGTACCAAATTTCATAATATATTTCTAGACGTAAGATAAACGGAACAAAAAAAAAGTGCTTTATTTTTACTTTTCTTTAAACATCGTAAAGCCGATTCACAATACTGGATTTAAGATGTTTGGTCATTTTTATTTATTTTATTAATACAGATTCGCAATTCGCATTTTTGAAATAGGAGCTGAATAATAAATCAAAAGTTTGGCAAAATCTTATCTCATTGTACACGACTAGCAAAGTTAATGATTTTATTTGAACTGATTCTTCTTCTTCTTTCTCTCCGTCTTTCTCCATTTATATTACTTTTTGTAAATTATTAGTTGTGCATAAGTAGTATGAAATTGCTTTGGAAGACCCAATGGAAGACGTTCTATCCAAATCATAAACTTTCCCAGGAAGCTACGCCTACAAACTACATTAGAATATGTTGCAGTATATACTATATAGTAAAGTTTCCAAAGTTTTTTTTTTACTTTCTTTCACTGTCCTTAGCTTCAGAATTTTTCCATGGCGACCTAATTGAGAATGTAGGCCTAACACTTGCACATATAGTGGGGCTAGATTAAAATAACTTATTTCAATAGTGTCTCTTCGATGCCCTTCCTATCACGGCATTAACACATCGTTGCGATCTCAGTATTCTAAAACAATGTAAAGACTTACACCAAGTGTCATTTCGCTAAAAAATACTGGAACAATTCGCGAAACTCGTGTAAAGCAGCCGCTGCGTACACATTGGAAATATATGGCTATTTAATGTTTGTAAACATGCGGAATGTAGATTGAAGAATTCTCGAATTCTCATTTTGAAACAATTTTCCAAACATAGTAAGAGTTAAATACTGCTAACTTAAGGTGTTCTCTATACTCTCTTTTTTTCCAAACCAAGAATGAAAAGCATGGAAATCAAAAGAAGGATACATTTCCTAGATGCGTTAACAGAAGGTTGGCTTATTAGCATACTTTCCATATCGGCACTATAATTGCTTCATATACTTCCGAATTCTAGAAGCACTCACTTGTATCCGTCGTACAAAGACTAGCAATATATAGAAAAAAACTCAGATGCTAATAAATGTTCTGAAAGATCAAGCCGGTAATTATGCATATACACAGACCGAAATCTTACTCTCCATCCCAAGATAGAAAAGGATTTCTCTTAAGTTATATTCTCCTGTAAAGCGAAAATTATCTTCAAAATGATAACAACGGAAATTTTCCGCAAAAGGGAAAATTTCCGGGAAACGATAAACTGAAATTTTCTGGAAAGCGGAAAATTTTCCGGAAAACGAAAGACGAAAAATTTCCGGAAAACGGAATTTTTTTCGGAAAAAAGACGAAATTTTTTCCTGAAAACGGAAAATGTGATTTCCGGAAGCCGGAAAATTATTTTTCCGGAAATGGCCATCCCTGGTAAACATTATTCATGTTTTCTGTTTGTAGTAATATTCTGAGGGTAGAACATTTCATAAAATAATGTTAGTCAAGCGATTAACTACCTCATTTAATATGACTTTTTGATTGTATTTCTTTAAGAATTCGAAGCATTATTTAGTCAAAAGAACTATTTTCTGCATTAAAGTAATTGATGGTATATATATATATATATATATATATATATATATATTTGGCATATTTTCAACTTCATGTCATTATGTTTTTTTTTAAGGGACATTGATGACTTTCTATTGAATATTTGTACTTTTTTTTTTTTGGAGGGAAAAAGTCCCCCATCAAATGTCGAATAATCAGGACAATAAGAAGATTGATGATTAGTATTGAAGACAATTCATTTGTAACATCATTGTTTATTTTCAACGTCTAAGATTACTTTTCACATAAATAAATTGTACAATATATTTGAAAGGGTTGCAGAATTTTATTATTTCCAAAAGATCATTAGTAATAGACAAGATAGACTGGTGGTATTCTATTAGTTAGAAGAATTATTTCATTGTGTATATTAATTACAAATTCTCTTGCAGCCGTGACACATTTAAAGATCATTCAGATACAAGTAATCAATTGTGCGAGAGTAGTGTTCGAACCACGTCATTGGTTCTAGAGGTATATTTCGTCAAACAATTTGAGAGTATCATCGGTCGTTGTAAGGTGTTTCGGTTCCATTCTAAACCCTTGCATTCGTACCGTGGTAGGGGAAGGAAAGTTGTTGTTTTGTAAGTACTATCACCCCTCCACTAGACTGCTTCTTCAGGCACCAAGTAGTCCTCTTGGGGATTTCTTTTGCTTGTGTTTTCCTATCGGCATTGTGTTTCTTTTCCCTTCGGGTCTTCATTTGGATCGTCTCACACTAACCATCCGACATCAATCGAGCCGTACCGCTCTGAGGCCAACCCCTTTGCCGTGGAGGGAAATTCTTCCGACCTGAATAACCTAGACAGTGAAGGGTCTTTGCTTCACGTCTGGCGCGCCGAACAGAAGGCCGTTATAAGATGTGACAATATTTTCACTCTGTCAAAAATGTAACCAGAAATTCCTCTTATTAAGCTTTACAAATTTTAACTCTCTTTGTTCAATCTTCTGATAATCTCAATATTCTTCTCATTCTTTCTTTAACTTGTTAAAGGTTGGTGCGATTTCTTCTGTTTCATTTAATTTCTTTCCATTTCCACTATCATGTATAGAATCTCTTTTGGTTTCATAGAAAGACCTTTCGTAATTCATCCTTGCAGTATAACAAAATTATGAGTATTTACGTTCACCTGAACTGATCTGAATATCCGCCAATAACAACTTGACTAGCAACAGATATGTTATCATATGAGTGATAATCAACGTCTTTGAATTCTGTTCGTGTTATCGAACGACGTAGTCTTCTATCGTTTTAATTGCCGGTCAGCAAACCAGCACACCTGAATGGAATACTGAGCATACACAAGGCTCATGCCTCGTTGAGACACGTTCTCGGTGCAGTATGAAGCCCGACATTTTGTTAAGTTAACACCTCACGTGGCTTCTCCAACCATTGATGCGCCATTGTGAACACAATGTCAAAATTTACTAAGATCAAAGATGTTGTTGTTAGAGAATACGGAATGAGGATTCCATGAATGCCTTTTAATATTCTTCAGAATTCGTACTGTAGGTATGCAAAAATCTCGCTTACACATAGTTCTTGGTCGAGTACAACGAAATGTTTAGTAGTTCAGCAACATTGTGTCTTACCGCAACTGAGCTTCCGTAACGAATACAACCAGTAAGTGCTCTCCACTGATCAGAGACCACTCCATCAAGAGATATCAATTGTTTCACAACTTAAGAAACACAATTCTTTCTACAGTCGTTGTGCTATCTCCTCTTGACTATTCTAGAAATTTTCTTCTTACAAATTCAGCCACAGCCATAAACCATACGTAGCTGTCACCATAGCCACCTTCTTCCATTTTATTCCTCTACGTTCTTCTGCTACTTCTTCCTTCTCCTCGTCTTTCTTCTGGGTTACTTTCCCTTCTTCCTCCTTCTCCTCGTCTTTCTTCTCGGTTACTTTCTCCTCTTCCATCCTGTTGGGATTTAGCTCCTGTTTTTCCTTTTCAGTTATTCTTCCGCTCTTAAGTAGATGGTAATACAATTCTGTGTTTAAGTATCTTAAATCACTTTTCAGGCTCTGTAAGTCTTCTCTCTTCATTTTCTCTGACTCCAGATTATCCAGCGCACGTGGAGTAGGACGAGTCATTTTAGGTGGATTCTGTTGAGGGGACCTTCTCGTCAGATCAATGGACTGGATTTCTGACTCAAGCTGTTGGATTGTGTTCTCCATGACACGATGGGAAAACTCCCTCGAGCCAATCTTGTTCTTCAGCTCAGCTATGTCCTGTCTCAACTTCTTTTCGTAGGCATCAGGTTCCCGACTGCCTTGGCTGGTGGAAGGCAAAGAGCCGTCATTGATTCTATCCTTGTTCATAGAGTCCCCTGGAGCAGCCCCCCGCCGGAGATCCGAATGGGGGGCTATTTTACCTCCGGATGATTTTGCCCCAGAAGACTCCATGACCCTCGTCGCCGGGACCTCCACTCAGCGATCACAGTTAAAGGGTTTTATAAGGG
>JAGDQP010014277.1:13380-44983 GCA_022664845.1 Lepisma saccharinum | reverse complement strand
ACTTTTTACTACACCAGATATATATATATATATATATATATATATTACAAATTTTCCTTATTTGTGCATGATTTTACACGAGTCGGTGCTATTACCGCCATGTTAACTCCGTTGTGGTGTCTTATCGTGTCAATTTCGCTGTGGCGTACGTCAGATTCCACTTGACCGAACTCATTTAAATTCAGAGTATCAATCCCACCGTGTGCCCATATATCTCAAATATTAATTAGAAAACTTTGGGACAAGGATTTCTTATTTAATGTTTTTAATGTGGAATAATAATAATAAATAGTATCTATGTTTACATAGCAAAAAAAAAAAATACTGTGTTCATTCAACACTTCTTGGTGTCCCAGCGCGATCACCACTCTTTTGTGTTAAATCAAAACCGTTTCTTGTGTTATTTCGCAGATTCAACACTGTGTCGTGTTAGTGCTACTATGACACCTCCATTGTGTTGAATCAACTTTGACAACCCATCTAGACTGTTGAATCAATGAAATCAACACTTTGTGTTTTTGTGGTGATTTTACACAAGAAAGTGGTGGTCGCTTTGGAACACCGAAAAGTGTTGAATTGACACAGTCGGTTTTTTTTTATGTGTATCGTAGATTGTAAATGAATACGATTATTTAGTTTATTTGTGGATATAATATTTGATCGAAAAATGTTACTGCAAAATGAAGTTTGTACATAAGCATTTTTTTTTTCCTTTTAGCACGAATTATTTAAGAAAAATATGTCTTTAATATGTTTACTATTATTATTATTATTATTATTATTATACTTTTTTTTCTTGCGTCGGTATCAGGAATTGGTCTGTGAAGTTTGTCTGACATATTACGATACCCCCTGTAAATGTAATTGATTTTATTTTACAAAAATATTAATTTTGATCTCCAAAATGGAGAAGTAAAAGTAATCCTGAATGACATGGATGAGAAATTTGAAGTTTTAGAAACAAGAAATTTGAAAGGCGTCCGTTATATTTTAGGGAGATCACCGTCATAGGAAGAGAAGGGGTAGGTCTAACGAATGTGGTTCGATAGATTGAGTAAGAAAGATCTTTATGAAAATATTACGATGGCTTCATCTACGTTATTCTGGGGGTCATTTCAGGAGAAATCATTCATCTTTTTAATAAGCGCTTGCATCATTTTCTTAAAAAGAAAAATATTTTTTTTCTGTGTGTGGTTTCCATACTTGTATCAATGTGTTAAAAGTGGCGGATCCAATCAAGGGGCACGGTTGGTGCGCGCCCCCCTCTTCAAGGAAAATGTTTATTTTTTTTTAGCATCAATTCAACAATTTAACTCAGAGAAAGCTTCTATTTGTTTTGCAGACAAGTCTAATTTGTTTGGAAATAACATTTTTTTTTTTTAGAATACCAGATTCATATGCAATTATGCATGTTAGTAATAAATAGCAAAATATGATAAATTTTTACTTTAAAAAAATCATTTGGTAGGAAAATATTGAGAAGGTGTTTGGTCTATTCTTTAAGACTACGGCTTTTCACGAAAATGCTAGACTCGCCACTGTACGTTGGAAATTGAAATTATTTTAAGGTCTTTAAACAAGGATGGTCGGTCGCTGGGATCGATCCCAGGACCTCCCAAATGCTAAGCCAACGCTCTGCCACTGAACTACGCCCGCTCAGTACTGTATGTTGGAAACATTTTTGTAAAAATATTGTATATCATGCTTTTAGGTTACCAGATGGCGTTTTAGGTTCTATACAAGTTTAGAATATTTGCAAAATTTCAATAACAATGTACTTTATTTTTTTCCCCATTGTCTATTGAATATTTACACTTTTAAGTGTATTTAATGAACTTGTGTACCCAGGAAACCAGGCGGCGTCAGCCCGATATTGGTGTTTGGTCGTTGAAAGTTGGTCTACAGGCGGGAAGACGTCGACTTTTGGAATATGTCGACAAGGAACCAACGTAAGCGGGCTACACTTAGTGGGGTTTCTATCCTATGCTGGCAAGTCAGGAAAATGACACGACAACCAAACGCCACTTATGGCGCCAACCTTCCCCCAACTACTAGACGGGGCATCGGCGTCGGCTCGAGCAAAATTACCGTGTTGGTCGACATTTACCTTGCTGGGTAGTATTTTTAATATAATTGACGGAAGTATCTTTTTATTGAATTTGTTTATGTCTTTTAGGCATCTCAGGCCGGAATAGGGGAGAGGGTACGAAGGAGTGGGCCAGACCCGGCATTTTCCTGGCGTGACTTGAGGAAAACCTCAGTCCGGATAGTCGACTGCTGTGTTTGAACCCAGGACCTCCAGAATGCGAAGCCAATGCTTTACCACTGAGCTCCGGCCGCTCGGTAGAAGAATCTGTGTTGATGCAAGAAGTAGTATCTATTATGTTTTTTTTTTAATTCATACGAGTAATCACTAGGCTACCATTCATTTGGTAAGAGCATTGACTTAGCAATCGGAAGGTCTTGAATTGAATTAGAATTTTTGAATTTATTTTAAGGCCTTTAGTCTGGAAGCTCATGAGAACGATCACAGCGATCGTTCATCTTGACTGAGGATTTTCCAGAGTTTTTCCTCATTCATACCAGCCAAATGGTACCAACTAACTAGGTTCAACCTTCCAACATTTTCTCCTCCATCCTTTGGTAAAAAAACTTTGGTAAACTTTATTTTTATATGGGCCAGTTTAGTAACTTTGGACTTCGGTCCGTCACGCTTTGCCTTTAGCTGTTAAGTGTTAAAATCCACACCCGTGCCCCTGCCGGGACTCGAACCCGGGACCGTTGAGTCGATAGCGTACCGCCGCAGACCGCTCGACCACCCGGCCGGCTCTCCTCCATCCTATTCCGACCTAAACCAGAGATGCTTAATGACTTTAAATAAATTCAAAGTTCAAAATTCAGAGTTCAGAGCAACCCAGCAAGTCAGGTTATGCAGGCCTGACGTCGGCGAAAGTCGGTCCGACGCATAGTCGGGAAGTTGTCGCTTGTCCACCTTCTTCCCGACCCGGTTCACGCTGCGATAAATTAATTGTTTTAATGAACTGGATGGTGTATGATCGTAGAAAACTAACTAACTTTTATTATAGCTTCTCTTTTATTCCATTTTGTCACCTTCCATTACTGTTGAAATATTCTGCACTTGTCGGTGACCAGATTATAACCTGGCAACTTCTGATCGATTATAGTGTATGACGGTGTACCGCTTTTACCACTACTCCACAGAGGTTAATGTCCAAACTTTATCGTCAATCAGATACAGACATGGAATGTAGTAACACAGACACTATATTCATTACGGAATGGCGTTAATTCCGGATGTGTGGCGGTTTGTTCTTCATTACACAGAATTTTTCGAAAACAAATCGTCATAGAAAATGCAACTGCAACAAAACTCCTAGTTTTGCACCAGGATTACTGTAACTTTTTTTCTAGATTCAGAGGATCATCAAAATATCGTGATTATACTACTATTATCACCTGCAACACGATCAGGGTTTCCATCAGGATTTTCAATTTGGGGGGGGGGTGTAAAGTCAAAATTGGGAGGGTGTAAGTAGTTTTGTACGGGTTCTGTCGATTTTTCACAGGAAAAAATTTTTTAAGTTGGGGGTGGTGGAGTCAAAACTTTGGTGACGGAATCACTGAATCACGGTTTCCCAGTATGTATGAATTTTAAGATTTTATTTAACCGTTCATTAGTAATATGAAATATCACTGCATTTGTTGTGGTAATAATAATGTAATGCAATATTTATTAATGTGGTAAACAAGGTAAACAAGAAGTTATTAAATATAGAAGTTTAATAGCAATACAATTATTTTATATAATAGCTGTTGATAAAACGTCTAAAAAAACAGAATCTGTCAGAATCAGTCAATAATTTATGATGCCTTGTTCTGTGCAAAGGAACAGCTAATTCAAAATTTTCAGTTTGTGTTCTAAATTTGAATTTTATTGATGACCTTTAGACATCTAACGCTTAGGTCGGGGATAGGGGAGGAAAATGATTCGGGTAGGTATCGGCCAGGGCCTATGCTCAAGGTGCCATCCCAGCATTTGCCTAGTGCGACTGAGGAAAACCCTGGAAAAACCTCAGTGAGGATGGTCGACGTCTGGGATTGAACCGATGACTTAACGAAGGCTACGCGAACACTGAGCTACGGCGGCTCGGTCAATGTTCTATAGATTAAAAAAGTTACGTCAGTACTCGTAATATTAAGGTAATTTGAATTCAGAGCATAATATCTTGAAAAGGCAATAATAATAATATGAGCAGAAGTCGTGAGTCGTGACTGACTGACATATCAACGACCAGGACAAATGCTTTCAGCTAGAAATTTGAAATTTATGGCTAATCTGGCTTTAACTAACCTATTTCACTGATGTTCGGTAAGCAGCAAAACAAGGGCTTATTTCAAAAGTAGAAATGAAGAAAAAAGGCCATTTCTTATTTTTGAAAAGAGAAAAAAATACTGGCCTAAGTTGGGATTGAACCCGATACCCTTAGAATAGCTCTTCAGTGCTTTATGCACTATTTCTTTTTAATTTATTAGAAACAATAATCCAATAGTTTAATACATTTTAACAAACATTCTATCTCACTAAAGACCACCGTAACTAAAGAAAATCAGTACTGAATACATCTGTTCTGTCTTTTAACATACAAAAATACAATTATCTCCCTTATAGAAAATGGGGGCTCCGAACCATCGCTTCGTTCTCTTATTTATTTGTATAATAGTCTTGCATATTTCTGACAGTCTCGTTTGAATTTATAATTCTGCACATTCTCAAATTTTGATTGTAAATATTTTGCATAACAGTCTTTATATTTCGTCTTCTTATCCGTTTTCAGTATGTCTAACGTCATGGCAATGAGCCACATTACAAATGTGCGTCTTGCCGGTGGAAAAAATCCTGTGGTGTGGTCTCCTGAAAATGTCTACAAATTATAAGTCTTTCTCCGCTACTCTCATTACTTTACCAGAACATTTTGTTGAAATTGTTTCCATATCCTTTCCTTATCTACACATGTTATTAATTTATGCAACAGTGTTTCATTCTGGTCGCATTCAGTACAAAGTTCATTTTGTTCAATACCTTTATTTTTCTTTTAGATTTACCATATAATATTCCAGGTTGTCCGACGATTTAGCTCAGTCGGTAAGACGCTCGACTTCTAACTGAACAACCCATGTTCAAATCTCATTGCCTCCGTAAATATTTTTTTCACAGTACCGAAATCAACACCGTGTGTTGTGTTGATTTAACACACAAAAGTGGTAGTCACGCTGAGACACCGCATTGTGTTGAATTAACACAACTATTTTTTACAGTGTACGCCTGTAAAAAATACCTGGTAATGCAATCTAGCATCAACGGTCAATATTTCTAGATTTTGATACATTTATTTTCTCTGTGTTTCCAGCAAGTTTTTATCTATTCTCTCCTCCATGGTTCTTAATTGTACATAATATTTATAAAAAGTTTTAACCGTATATTCCTCCAGGGGGAACTGATTAATAATTGCATACGCCATGTCAATTATTTGTAGCGAAAAGATTCTCATGAGACCTCGTCAATGTCCCTAATCGCCAACCAAAGAGCGTAATTAATAGTTTGGATATACCAAGCAAAACACTGCACTAGTCGATGAATCAATAAAGCCTCTGCTTGAAACTTTACATTTTTTAGATCGATCTGTTTAATATTTGTCTTTTTTGTTTTTAGCATTTACGTTCTACTACGGGGGAACACAGTCTCACGATTTCGGAACAGGGTTCCTCATTAAGAATAGTATCCTTCAGGCGGTTCAGAATATAGAGTTCGTAAACGAAAAAAAGACTATCGTACGTTACGATACGTACTCGATGGGGCAACACGGTTTTATTAAACGTCTATGCTCCGACCGAGGTGGCTACTGATAACGACAAAGATATATTTTACGATGAGCTAGAAAGGTTGTTTGACCGATTACCGAAGTATAATTCGAAAATTGTGTTGGGTGATTTCAATGCAAAGGTAGGGAGGGAAGAAAAATATAGACCTACTATAGGCAAATACAGTCTTCACGAAAAGACCAACAACAATGGAGAAAGACTGATAACTTTCGCGATTTCGAAAAACTTACTGGTAAAAAGCACGTACTTTGAACACAAACACATACACAAATACACATGGGTATCTCCGGACGGCAAAACTCTCAACCAGATCGATCACGTATTAGTAGACAGACGAAGACACACCAACATAATGGACGTTAGGTCGTACAGAGGAGCGGAAGGTGACCCCGACCATCAATTAGTGATCACAAAAGTAAGGGAAAAGTTATGCATCGCGAACAGAGAAAGCAAGGGATCAAAACAACTGAAATTCGAAGTGAAACGATTAAATAATCCTAGCATAAGAGCAGATTACCAACTCGAACTCTCAAATAGGTTCGAAATCCTAGCCGACTCGAGTAATAATAATGATGATATTAATAATGAAATTGATGTAAGATGTGGGAGGCAATTGTGAAACAATTAAGAGCGCAGCGAAGGAACGCGTAGGTGAGAAGAAACAACAGAAAAACAAACCTTGGTTTGATGAAGAATGCCTTAAGCTTCATGAGGAACGAAAACAAGCAAGGCAACGATGGCTAAGTAATAAAAGCGAAGCAAATACCAACCACTACAGTAACGCGAAACGGGACACCACACGCGGGTTCAGAAACAAAAAGTGAGAATATCTGACGCAGAAGATTCAGGAGATTGAGGAAAACGGGAAGACAAATAACATACGAGATCTATACAAAGGGGTAAACTCGTTAAGAAAAGGTTACCAGCCGAGGTTAGGAATGATTAGAAATGAACGTGGAGATCTTCAGGCGGATCCGACTAAAATTGTCGATGTGTGGAAAAGTTATTTCGACAAACTGTTTAATGTACACAACGGGGAACAAACAGAGGAATTTGAAATCCATACCGCAGAACCGTGGATTCCCGAACCTAGCGAGATCGAGATCGAAATGTCGGTTAAGAAATTGAAAAATTTCAAATCACCAGGAATAGACAATATTCCAGCCGAATTAATTAAAGCAGGAGGAACGGCACTAATCAAGGAACTACATAAATTGATAAGTGCTATATGGAGAAAGGAGGAGCTCCCAAAGGAATGGAAAACATCAATAATTGTTCCGATTTACAAAAAAGGCGATAAGTCGGACTGCAATAATTAGCGCGGAATCTCGTTACTTCCAACCTGTTACAAGGTAAAGTAAGTAATATTCTGTTAACACGCCTAAGTATATACGTACATGAAATAATTGGAGATCACCAATGTGGATTTAGAAGAAATAGATCACTTTGGGCCAGATTTTTGCTTTGAGACAAATTTTGGAGAAGAAATGGGAATACAATGGGACCGTTGACCAGCTATTCATTGATTTTAAGAAAGCATATGATTCTATCAAAAGGGAAAAGTTATACAGTATCCTGATACGATTTGGAATTCTGAAAAAAAATGGTTCAGCTAGTGAAGATGTGTGTGTCTCAGCGAGCCCATAAGCAGAGTACGGATAGGTAATAATATGTCATATAGTTTCAAGATTCGCAACGGATTGAAACAAGGCGATGCCTTGTCACCACTACTGTTTAACTTTGCGTTAGAATATGCGATTTTAAAAATTAAAGGGGACAAAAAGGGGCTATCATTGAATGGTTTGAATCAACTTTTTGTATACGCGGATGATGTAAATTTAATAGGGGACGATATAGATACACTACAAAGCAACACCGATGTCTTAGTGGAAGCGTGCGATGAGATAGGTCTACAGGTAAACATAGATAAAACAAAATACATGATAACAAGCCGAAAAACAGGGAATGAAGGAATTAAAAACATAAGAATTAGGGATGAGCTCATAGAGAAAGTAAACAAATTTAAATACTTGGGAGCATACGTAACAAGCAAAAATGAGGTCACTGAAGAAATAAAAAGTCGCTTAGTATCGGGGAACGCATGTTTCTATTCAGTCCAAAAAACTTCTAACATCGCGATTAATATCAAGGAAATTGAAATTGAAAATATACAGAACGGTTATTCTGCCGGTAATACTTTATGGTTGTGAAAGTTGGAGTACGACCCTAGCAGATGAACATAAATTACGTGTATTTGAAAATAAGGTTTTGAGAAAGATATATGGGCCGAAACGGGACGAGATGACTGGAGAGTGGAGGAGACTGCATAATGAAGAACTCTACGGACTGTACGATTCACCAGATGTTGTAAAAATAATGAAATCGAGACGACTAAGGTGGGCAGGCTATGTAGCTCGGATGGGGGAAAAACAAAGATTATATTCTATCCTGGTTGGAAGGCCGGATGGAAAGAGGCCATTGGGAAGACCGAGACGTCGTTGGGAGGACAATATTAGAAGAGATCTTCGAGAAGTAGGTGTTCGTGATGAAAAGTGGGCTTGATATTGCCCAGGATAGAATCCAATAGCGAACGTTTGTTACTGCGGCGATGAACTTGCGAGTTCCATAAGCCATAGAGTTAGTTAGTTAGTTAGCATTTGTCTGTGCCATATAAAGTATCCAGTGTTTCGTAATTAACAGGCCCAAAAGGCTTTAGAACACAGAAAAAGTTGTAGCTGATAATACATTTTACTATAAATAAATATATTCAAACACTTGGCTCTGTCTAGCAGCTTGTCGAGACTATTAACATAAGTTTTCGTTTCTCTAATGAAATTATTCAATAAACTAAACCTCCTGTATAGTTTATGTCATGGATCTATACCACTCCACTCCAATCTTATCCATTATATTTAATTAATTAATTTATTTATTATTTTATTTTACTTATTTATTTTTATTATTTTTAATTTTATTTGTTGTGGCACTAATTTCAGAATTGAGATCCAGTGCCTGGGTTTTTTGTTTATTTATCGGAATACCTGCCGTCTTATGGAAAGCATTGAACAAATTGTATATTGCTTCTATTTGCATGTCATTTTGAGCAATATATAGCCTACCGTGTCGTCAATATAATTTAAACAGCAAACGGGATTTTGTATTAGAGTAATACCCCGTACTTGGTTATGTATAGCCATAATATAAGGTACCATGATCAAACTATAGAACAAGGGACTACAGGCACACCCCTGAAGTACACCTCTACTCAATCTAATTCTCGTCCTTAACGTAACATTAATTGAAACTCTAACATGTCTTTGGCTTTATATACATGCTATTAATTTTATTAATCTTTCCGGGATTTTTAAAATTATTTTAAGGCCTTTAGGCAACTATGGCTCAGGCTGTATGGATGATGATGGGATGAATTGGTGGAATGAAGAAAGTGGGAGCAAACGGGAGCACCCCGAGAAAACCCACGCACACGGTGTTTGTCCACCACAAAGCCCACATGGCATGGGCAGGGATCGATCCGACGATCCCGAGCACCAGAGGTGAGCGCTCTACAAACTTATTTTTTTAATCTCGATTACTTAACTTCCTGTTACACTACATTAATTTATATCATTTGGACTCTTTTAGTTTGAGTTTTTCTTACTTATCCTAACTACGGACAACACATTTAAAATCACATCCATGCCCGAAGCGGGATTCGAACCTGCGATCCTTTAGTCCCGAGACCAGCGCACTAGCCAGCTCGACCACCCGGACCGGCAACTGAGCCATCGTGGTCCGAATTTTTTCGGTATATTCATTTCACATAAAACTTGAAGAACAAAATTATGATTTACGTGGTCAAATGCAAGCCTGGAATCTTGTTTAATTAGCATCGTATATTGTAAAGTCTCACTTTCTCTAGAATACCTTTAGTGGAGATCATGATACTTTGTAAAATACATTTATTAACATTCATAACCGTACAATAGTTGAATACAATTAGTATTTCGCAAAATCCTGTTATAATGAGCAGTTTAGTTATGAGATATGTTCTGAATAAAATAATGTGATTTCTCTCCACTTATTCAATAAATACCCTGTTGGCTATGTTTCCCTTACTACAAACTTAAGATAAATCTACTATCACTACTTACAACATTGCTACGCTACTCATAACACTATGTTCTGAATAACGTGTGACTTCACTGGGCCTTATTACCAATTCCGACTTTCTGACTTTAAGTTCAAAATAAAAAATAGTTGAATGAAATACAATGAAAGTTAAATAAAATAGCATTCACCGACCAGAGAACTTCGTGTCTCAATTAGGGTTACCAACCGTCTGATTTTTACCGGATATGTCCGGATTTTTAATCTATCTAGTAATATCAGGCCGTCATTCTAAAAAATAAAATGAACAACAGTTAATACACCTGGGTTTGTATTGTTTGTGTTATTTACAGTAAATTCGATGGCTACGAGTGGTAATTTGTTGTAATTCTAGGATACGACACTGGTATTGCTGTCTATATAGCGCACTCGATTATTTTTGTAAGAAATTGAGCTATATGGTCATTTTCAAAATGAGTGTCTAATTGAAGCTTCAGAAATTTGAAAATTAATGTTTCCCTGAAAATTACAAAAATACTTTTCTTGACGTGTGGTTTTTTACATTCTTTTCTTTAGTTCACAATGGGTTCGTAGTGTTCTCAAATCTTGCAACGTTAATTTATATCATTTCCCGACGTCATACAATGATGAAATTTTGCACAGCGACGTGAGTCGGGTGACAATACAATAATCCGTTTTTACTTTATAATATTTAAATATTTTAAAAGCATATTTAATTATTATTATTTAATATTATTATTTTTTAAATATGGAATTCTTTATCCTGAAATAAATACTAGCCTGCAACAATGTTACATTTGACTGGCTGCAGAACACTTCACGATTTAGGTCACAAAGCATTAGCTTGAGAAAAAGTATCTGAACACCGAAATAACTAAAAAAATAATAATAAATCTTGTTTAAATACATACTTTTCTTAAACAATTCGAATAAAAAAGTAAAAAAATAATTTTGTTTATGTAAGACTAAAAAGAAAAGCATGGGGCGAGATAATTCAAGAATTTATAAATTGACTGTATATGAGAGAGCGCCCCATGCTTTTATTCTTAGTTATGCAGAAACAAAATTATTATTATTATTACTTTTTGATACGACATGTTTAAGAAAAGTAAGTCTTTAAAGAGCTTTTATTTACTATTCAACTATTTTACATATCATTTTTAATTTTCACATTTTTACTGAGTTTGATGTAGCAAACGTAAATTTGTGAAACAAACGTTACCATAAAATCCACGTATTTTGAAGAAATATTTAAGGGTCATTTCATATGTTTATAAGTTCTATGATGTTGGCATAGACTCAATACTGAACATGAATTTGTAGAGCCGTACACAATCATATTTAAGAATTAATTCTGTTTGCCCTGATTGTTAACTTTTAATTATATTTTTTAAGGTATAGTTTTCAATATTTGAAAGAAAATTAAATTTTGTCCACAAATTTCACTTCTTGATTTAAAATGTTCTTAATATCATATTTCATGTCAGATAATTAAATACTTCCATTTTATTTTAATTTTCTTTGTACATGCCTTTTTACAAAGAGTGGTGAAAGTTACCTGATAACAAAGAATATTCCATGCTACTACATTTTAGGGCCCAGGTTTCTTTCTTTCTTTCTACAAAATGTGATAGTTCTGTGTCACATATATTTCGGCTTATACAGGGTGTTTCAGGACCTCTGGTCCAAACTTCGGGAGATGAATCCTCATATCGAAACAAGAAAAGACGTTCACATGAACACGCGCCCTATCGTGCGTAGTTTCGGCGATAGAGGGTCCCAAGTTGGTATTTGGTAGCATCACATATTACGCCACAGACTACGCAGACATTACGTAACAGAGTCATGACCCAAGTTGTACCGAAGCTTGGATCGAGGCACACGAGTGCAAGTAAAGAATGAATGTAGGCGTGTGCAGGATTGACAAGATGGCGAACTTCTGAAAGCCCTGTACTGTATGGTATATGCAACTCTTGATTATACAATCATAGTCTGATGTACTTTGGCCTTCCCGACTCCTCTGCCCTGGAAACCAATTGCTTCCGTTGAGCACGCTGACATAACCGATACGCAACCTCGTTTAATATAAATTGAGTTGAAAGCCATTTTTGGTATGAAACTTAAGACACTATTACACTCTCGAGCTTGCTGATCAGCTTCCTCGACTGTATTTCCCCACTAGGCGCCGAGGAAATGTAGTCTTTCTAAATGTTGTCCAGCTTGCCCGAAGAGTTTGTTGATCAGGTTGTTCGTACGAGTTTCCTTGACGAACAAGCTCGTCAGTGTAAGACGCTATTGCACTGCCGACTGTCGAGATCGCTCGTCGAGGAAGCTTGTACGAACAACCTGATCAACAAGCTCGACAGTGTGATAGAGCCGTTCATAAATTCCAAGAAGAAATTTTCGATTTATTACTTCGCTTAACTTCGTTTGTTGAAATTAACGTTTGTTACTTTTGTTAGAAATGAATTAGTAATAATATTCAGGCAAGCTCGAAACTAATAATTTGCTTACAGGTAATAAAATGCAAACACACTCCAATAGTACAACATGGATTGTATGGTGACTCCTTATTTTAGAAAGAACTTTCAAGTTGCAAAATGTCATACCTTAGTAAATATTATGACCTGTTGCAGTAAAATATATTGAACATTACTGCTTATAGATCCTGAATGTTTTGGAAATTTTTCTTATAAGAAGTAGTTTAACTTACTCAAGAGTGTTAGTTTGAATTAAGAAATAATGTTACACAATAATTAGCAATATCATAATTATCAGATCTCCTGGTCTTCTTCTAGTTAAAAGCAACAATTTTTAACATTTTTGGTGTTATTCTTAGTGTGAAAAGTGTTTCTCTTTACATTACAAAAATGCAATTTCTTAAAAATTATTTTTTTATTTCTTTTTGCAGAAAAGGCGTGGTGATATTCTGAAATGGCCTCTTTCTACAGACCATCTACTATTCCGTACACAGTATGGCGACGCGTTGGCAACATTCGTATTGAAGATCTCACGCCAGATAGAAAACCAGAACTCCTAAACAATCTAAGAACAGGCTTTTTTCGAGATGAACCACTCGCCAGCTCGAAGAACGTAAAAATAGTGGAAGATCCAGTTGGTGTTAGTGAAATGGTTGACTATTGGGAACAGACACTAAAGCAAAACACAACAATGGTGGCTATAGATGAAGATACCAACAGAGTGGCAGGATTTCACGTCGGAAAATTTTATTACAAACCTCCTGTGAAACCAACATTGGAGGAGAGTCTACCTTTTAAGTCCCAAAGTGCTCGAAATTGGTTCGAATTATTTACGTATATCAATATTGAATTTGATGTATTTACTCACTATAAGATAGACATTATCGCTGACTCTGTGGGTCTTTATGTGTTAGCTCCTTATAGAGGGAAAGGTGTTGCTCAGGAACTGTTAAAATCTCGGTTCGATCTTGCTAGGGCTTGTGGTATAACAGCGGCTAAAACAACTTTCTCGTCTGCGTATTCAATCAAGGCTGGTTACAATGTCGGGATGGAACTTTTAACCGAAATCAAGTATGAAGACTACAAAAAGGATGGAGACATTTTGTATCCTGATATGGGTGAACACAAATCAATTGCCACTCTGGGAAGACGGTTATAAAGTTCTGCATTACAATTCTCTTTTACATTCCAGTTTTCACATTCAAAAGTTAGTACTGAGAATAATTCATTAGTTCAGTTATTTTTTTAGCACGTAAAGACATGGTTATTGTACAATTTAAAATAATGAAGAATCTCAAATTGATATACCGTGATTTTTTACATTTAAAAAATGCAAGGTCTTGCTGAAATCTATGCATGCTACATTGTGTTTACTTCGCATGATTCCTAAGATGTTTGCAAAATATGTTCCGATATTTTCGTTTTTTCTTGGCTTGTGAATGAACGAATTGTTTTATGGCATTTAGGCTCAACCAGTTGCGGACTGTATCTTTGTTGCCCCGTTGCACAACACCTACATTCTTAAATTATTTAATTTTTATTTCAGTGTAATAATCTTCTACCCCTCCATGTTAAAAAAAGCCATAGTTTCCTTATAGGAAGGGGGGGAAAGTACTTCACAAGTTCACATTTTATTCTTGGTGTTGTAATACGCACCTCCTTTAAAGTCCAACTCGCTACATAGGCTTCCCTCCGCTAGATGTTGGACTGATATTTGTAATACCAATTAGCAGAGGGATTGAGAAGTTACAGGAGCAAGCAAACCGAACAATGTTTTCTATTCATTCGTCCCCTCCTTAGCTTTCCACTGCTCCCAGAAGATGGCATTTGTGGCACGCAATACCTCTGCCCAGACTGTAAGCAGTCTGCTAGTCCCTTTCATTTACTCGCATTTTCTCTCTCTCTCTCTCTCTCTCTCTGTGTGTGTGTGTGTGTGTCTATGAGAGAGAGAGAGAGAGAGAGAGCATGTATGTGTGTGTGTGTGCTTGTATGTGTGTATGTATACGGGCTAGTGTACCTGCATCTCTCGCTTATGAGAGTCGCCACAACTCCCGCCTGGACGCCATATTGTGCTGGCATAGGTTTCAATCGATTTTGAATTTGGGGGAGTGGTCTAGGCTAGTGTGAAGTTGGTCCCCCCACATTGATTGTTCATTTCCCGTGTTTTGGATACAGCACAAATTCTGAAATCTACGGAGCAAATATTAGCACAAATTTTTGAAAATGCTTTAATTAAAGTTTAGGGTGGTGGGCAGAGGGAGTCAACTTCACGCACTCATGTTGTGCTAGGTAGCAAATAGCGCGCAGCACAGTTTTAAAGTTATAAAAGCTTTTGGCCAACAAAGAATTTCATTCATCTATTTCAAAAGAATGTTTTATGGAGTAAAAAAAGGAAGTACACATGCTATTACAGATCAAATGCTGAAGTAATATACAAACGTATTTTATACACAAATAGCTCGAACTTTTTAGTTCAACAGTTATTTATACAAACAATCTATAAAAAAATAATATATATATAAATCAAAGTCTCTGTGTTTGGACGCTACACAATTCCTAAAGGATTCGAAAAAATTTGGCCCACATATTCCTTAGGACCTAGAAAAGATTGACTACGGCGTAAGAGCTTGCTATCCTCCAAAGGGGAAGAAACGGAGGTGGGGTGTAATTCGGAAACAGCGTATGCCGTGATGGTATATTTTATCAATTTCAATACACTTCTTTCTTCCCTATCCTAGTGACACATCTTCAGAGTTTCAAAAACCCGTGAACATAAATATCCAACACCCTTATTACTTATAATATTTAGCTAGCTTTATGCCTTAAGAGGGCTCCTCGCTCCAAACAACCCATTTTTAATATTTTAAAAACTAAGAGTATTATCAAAAATGTAAATTCATAGCGCACTAGAACTTACAAATTACTATGAAATACAATAGACAGCGACCTCGAAATCTTGTGGATTGATCAGTACTGAGACTTCAATTAAATAATGACGTCATAATCTTTGAAAACGTGTCACTCATCAACGGACTCGAGATCGCTGTCCATTGTATTTCATAGTAATTTGTAAGTTCTAGTGCGTTATGAACTTACATTTTTGATAGTACTCTTAGTTTTTGAAATATTTTGAAAAGTGTTAAAAATGGAGGGTTGAAGCGAGGAGCCCTCTTAAGGAACTCGCAAGACGCAAGCTCATCGCCACAATAACAAACGTTTGCCATTGAATTCTATCCTGGCAACATCAAACAAGTTCTCATCACGAACACCTACTTCTTAGAGATCCCTTCTAATAAAGTCCTGCCAACGACATCTCATTCTTCCTAACGGTCTCTTTCCCTACGGCTTCCCAACCACGATGGAATATCCTCGCTTTCCCCCATCCGAGCTACATGGCCACCTTAGTTGTAGCGATTTTATTATTCTTACAACATCGAGGGGAGTCGTACATTCCGTGGAGTTCTTTATTATGCAGTCTCCTTCATTCTCCACTCACCTTGCCCTGTATATCTTTCTCAAATTCTATCCTCAATATTATAGCTACGACATTTCTCTAGGTTTTCTCAAAATCGCAGTTAATTGACTAACGCCCCTTTATTTGATAATCTGGTCGCATCTTCTTTTGTGTATACGTTACATAATTCAATTCTACGTTGATTGATTGCGACTGATTAGCTACCCAATCCTCTCACACATAGTGAAAGTCCAGGCCCGCAGCCAGGGGGACTGAGCCCCCGTAAATTTTCCTTGTTCCAATACAAATATTTAATTTTATGTATGTTTCGTAAGCCCTTCCCTAATTTTTTTGTGGTCTCCTACTCTTTGTGGCTGGTGGCGGGCCTGAGTGCAACACCCAGTGGAGACAACCACTGGCCGCTACTGGGCTCAAGCTCAGGCCGGGACAAGGTGAGGAAACGATATTCACAGGTACTTAGTTGACCAGAGTCTAGTTTTTAGTTATCATCTCGGCATTTGCCTGGTGTGACGAGGAAAAACCTCAATCGTTCCCAGGACCTCCCGCTAGCTAAACCAACGAAGCTACTGCCGCTCGGTATGTAGTTGACTGATCTCGGAATTGCCACTGTTCATAGATTTAACTCATATATTACCTTGTCAACATATTTTCTACGTTAATACGCCACAATGTTGTCTCTTTCTCTTAAGGAGTATTTCATGTAGATCTCTGTGTAGCTGAATTTTATTAAATTGCAGTTAACAGAGTTGTAAAAGAAATACACTGCTTCTACACATCATCTCTGATATTGTCTTCGTTTTCTGCACGAAATAGGGAAAGGAAGGGTAGAGTCGCCATTGCGGACGAAGTAAACAAGAAATATTTTCTTCCCTTGCATGTGCTACCATCTAACGGCAGCCTTCTACATTACTTCAATATCACGCCTTTAGTGAACCAGGAGCAGCTGATGGGGCTATGAGGACAGTTGGGAATGTTATTGAAATTCTAGTATTTTTCGCTATGGTTTAAGTAAGCATTATTTATTGTTTAAAATATTTACATTGAGAGAAAATTAACATTTTGCGATTATAGTTAATCAAATTATTTCGTATTTAACGTTAATTTTAACGAGGTGCAAAAAACTGTTGTTGCTGCAAATGTCATAACTGAAAATGTCTGTCGAATGGTTAAGTGACCACTCACTTTACCCTACCAAACCATACGAAATAGTGGCAATACCATTAAATTAACAAATATTTTACTATTTGAATAAATCAATTGTTTAATGTGTAGAAAATACAAGATCACAACGATCGTGTGTTAGGTTCAACATCGAAATCATGATTTATGTAAAGTAAATGCGGCTTTCTCAGTGTTTGTGAAGAGGGAGGTGATGTAAGTGCACTATGTTTAGTCTTGCTTTCTGGAATTGTTCTTTCCTTAATAACACACACAAATTTCTGAGGAAAAAAAAAGAATTTCCTCTTTCTCTATGTTTTGTTATTGTTGAAGAATTCTTGAAGAAGAATCCATGGGCACTTTATCCTCTTATGTAGGGTAAAATGGCAATTTCGTAAAGCTTGAGGAAAAACAATAATATAACGAATTACAGCTGAGATATTACAATGAACATTTTTGGTGACAATTGTAATCAATAATAGATTTTATGCTGTGAAAATGTAATTCATTCATTGCAGAAAAGATCACGAAAAATCACTTTTCTTAGGGAGGCTACTTTACCCTATCTTCCCATATGTACAACAGGGGGCGGGAGCTTATTAAAGTTATTTGACGGTGTGTGTTATACACTTGTTCACGATTACGTCTTATCAGTTTTTACACACTTTCTACTCTATACCACTATTTTCAATCTATCAGATCGCAAGAGTAGCCGACGAGACGAGATTTAGGCTGTCTCGTCTCGAAAATATGTTGTCCAGAGAGTGTCTCGTCTCGAAAAGATGTATACTGTGCATTACGAGAGCTCTGTCTCGTCTCGTTTTCTATAACCATTCCTCTGTCTCGTCTCGTCTCGTGACAACACTACGCAAGAAACGCCTATACTAAAACGGTGAGAGTTGTCGAAACAGTTCTTGCACGTAATGGGACTTCATCGCACTGAGACGACAGAAGAAGTGGAAAGAAACCAAAATTCAAATAAATTTCAAAGTTGACAAACTGGTTCCAATAAGCTTACAACCAAGCCACGTGCTTACGTTCTTCCAACAACTTTGTTTCATGTTTGTTTATTAAGTTCGACAAAATATAAAGTATAACAAGCTCAAAGAAAGTGCCACATTGTTGCAAGTTGGCATGCTATCTGAGGACTGACACCACTTGAGTTCGATCTCCATTATCGCCAATAATTCTTCCCTCACTCGTGTGAAAATGTATACAAAATATCTTGAAATAGTGTTAGGAGGTGAAAAGACAGTATTAATAAAGAATAAAAACTTAGAGTAACGTAAAACCTGAAATAAATACGATAAATCGTGGCCAATGATAAAGGGCAAACTTGTGTCCAAAGGACCTACCTCTATCAGAAGAATCTCACTGATGCTATGTTTCTTTAACATATAACTGATAACTATCTTTGGTTCATACAAAATGTAGCTGGAAACACTTCATTATACGTAATAAGAAGATTATAATTTTTCTTGTCTTAAACAAGACAGTGAAGCTATCGCCTTTGCTTCCTGGCGGTCACAGAAGGCAGAGCAGAAAGGTCAAGTCTATCTGCAGGAAGATCGTGAGTAGCTACATCATTTTGGTATATTGCTATTTTTTACTTTCGAAAGAGGAAAAATCAAGAAATAAAAAAGATTTTTATTTTGTTGTAAAAGTTCTACAAACAGATTTAGTGCAAACGTTAAAAGTGCTGTGAGTTAAATTGAATTTATGTTCTTTCGCCATTTTGGCTTAAGCCGGGATCGGGTAGATAGATGATAAGGACGGTATCGGCCAGGGGACCAGGACCTAATTTAAGGTACCATCCTGGCAGTACCATGATAAAACTGAAGAGAAACCCTGGAAACTTCAAGTCACGATGATCGGCCGTGGATTCGAACCTGGGTACCTACCCATTATCTATCCGAAGTACGCGACGTTATCATCTAGTTCACGAGAGCGGTGTCCAAAGTGTTGTGCTTTGCACAAATACTTGCCTCATGATGCCCTATTGTGAAAGTTTCAGACACAAGAGGGTTTTAGAGGTCATTATTTATTAATATGAGTGTATAATCATCAGTCTGCTTATTCAACTGTTCCAGATAGCAAGCCAGCTTGCAACAAGGTTGTAAGTCATATGCTTTGAGCTTGTCAAACTTTGTAATGTGTTGAGCATAATAAACAAGCATGAAATAATCTTGTTGGAACAACATAACTGGGTTAGTTGTTATAACTATCTTGATTCAAGCGTGTTGGAACAGACATTTATACGAGAAAGCTTATTAAACTTAAAATTGATATGAATTTTGTTTCCTTGCCCTTCTCCTGTGGTCTCAATGCGCTGAATGTTTTTAAAGAAATACATTATGCTCTTTTCTTGTCCTGTCAACGGTATTTCAAGCTTGATTCTTCCAAACTAGACAGCTTGATTCAACGTTAATTAAACCTTTTTGGTCTGATTTGTTAAGCTTGCATTAATTTGTCAGACTTGTTATAGTAAGCTTGATTCACTTTTAAGTTACGTCAACATTTCTATGTCGGTGTACTTTGAAAGGCCTGTAAAAGTTTTTCTTCTTCTTTTATTTACAAGACGGGAGTCATTTCTAAGTACTTCTTAGCACCCAATGTTACTGGATTTTTTAAATAATTTTACTTATCTTAACCTCGAATTATGCAGGGAATAATTGCGTTCTTTCCCCTTTCACTGAGATCATTCAACATAAAATCTCAATTTCTTTTTTTTTTATGTAAACATGTAAAAATAAGAAAACCTTTCATCGTTTGGTGACAAAAACAGACCAGTCATAGTCTGGTACGAAACCGGCACTATTAATATGCTTATTGCGTCACTTCGCTTAGAAATGTCTTGTGTTTGGGCGCCAAGTTCGTGTTTCCTGCTTTTTCCATTGTTTTGTTACTAAAAAGTGTTAAGCAAGTGGACATTAAAAAATAAGCATTGAAGTTTTAGGTATAAGTACCTGATGTTTACATGTACATAAAATGCCTCTTTAATGATAAAATTAATTATCAGATTATAAGATTGCGTGAATTGATTGCCACTTCCTCTGCTTTGGGTGGTCATGACTACTGGTGCTAGTTTAACATACTTTGCAACAATGTCGGTTACATTTGACGATTACAAGTGAAAAATTGCTTCTTAAATTTATTACTCCAGAAAGTAATTAATTTAATTTAATATGATGCTAAATTTGTCAAAATTTCATGGTGATACCTCACTCTTTCGAGTAGCCGTCAGTAAAATACAGAATTTAAATTCCTGCATATTCCACCGGAAGTCAACTCAGTTTATATATATATATATATATATATATATATATATATATATATATATATGAATTTCTGAGAATCTTCTAGCAAGCCTTCTGTGCCTCAAGCACGTTTTATTTTGTCGGGTTCAGATCCAGTAAAGATGAAAAAGAGAATAGCATACATATTTTCCAAACGAATATTTCTAGTACATTGGGTGGCGACTACTGGTGCATTGGTGTGACGACTATATGGGAACAGCAAAATTTAGGGTGACGACTACTGGAGCAAAATTAGGATTCTAAAGAAACGTAATTCTATCACTATAATGCAAGTTGCTGATTAGATTTATGCTATTACATTATCGCTCGAATGAAGTTTGCAACCCATAGCATTGCTGTCCCAATCTCAACTATTGACAAGTAGGATTTTATGGTTACTCCAATCATATAATTTTATTGGTACGATATTTTATTGTTGTTGTGACCCTACGTATTGTTCCAAGATCATCTTATGTAACTGATGTAAACATTGTGCTCATATGCCTCATTCATAGACAATAACATGCTATATTTTACACTCATCTTTAAATTTTTCAAGTAAGTATGTAAATCCCCAACGTATTCACTTTTCCTCGTCATCGTTAGCTACTCCTCCTACAATCTTGTAATTTCTCTTGAACGAACAAACATGACTCCCAAGCACACACTGTCCCAGCTAACAGTATAGTTATAGTGACTACATTTCTTTCATTTTCTGCGCATGCGCTTCTAACAACCATACAGTATAATTCGAACAGCAATAAATATATTGTCAAACCTGTAGGCCATGAAGGAATATTGTTCAATTAGCCGTACATATGATTTTCCCAGCAATGTAACATTTAACAATAATTATTTAGGAATCCCACCTATACAACAATACGAGAGATAGTCAACTTAGCTCAAGAGTTTCGTTACCATAACACAATTATCGTTACTATTACTATAAATTTCAACAATGAAGTTTAGCAATGCAAATATAGGTGGGTTTACCAGGACTTTTTTCTTCGTGTAGCGTATAAGCAGCGGTGTCTAAAAAGAGAATATCATATCGTTCATTCAAAGACAAACAAAAGTTTAGAGGACATAGATTGAGGAGAAACACGATATATTGAATATTAAGTATAACTAAGCAACAACCACTTAGATCCAGAAGGAATTACGACGTGTCAGAAAACAGTGACATTCTCACACATCATCATGCTTTACCGTAAAGAAAATGTATTAACAAAGCAAAAGCCTCTTAAATTCTGACACATCAGTCAGAGTTATTTTAAATGTGGAAGGTCCAAATGCAATATTCCAATTATGATAAGTTTAAATAATTTAGTTTTCTCCAGATAATGCAAGAGAGTAACCTTCACTTCCATTCTTCCACAGTAGGCTAGTAAATGTTTATTAGCACTTTACTAGGAAAAAGTAGTTAATCAAACACTGTGAAAAAATTAAGTTTAAACTTTAACATCGATGACGGACTTCGGAATGCCTGTCACCGACTTTATGTGTGATCATCAGCAGTTACACATGCATTTTAACTCTGCCCTAAATGCACGCAGATTTTATGATCAGCATTTGGGTTGAGAATATTGGTGATTGGGTTTCGAGTGTTTACACGCATTTGATTTTTGTGCAGGATCACTTTGATACGTTACTAAAAATGCTTTAATATACAAGAAATAATGATATTGAAGAGGTTTTTTTTTCCAAAATGAACTATATCTTGGCACACTATTTTGATTCTTACACAAATACATTATCTGGGAATATGTTTAAAGTTTTTGAACACAAAGAAAAGCAATTTTCTGTATTTTGTGACACACATAAATATATTTAACTGAAGACGGAAAGAAAACAAGAGAAATATCTTTACAAAAGATGTCATATGTATGTTAAGCCAGAAAAAAAAATAAAGATATTTGGCTAGAGATATCTCAGAAATTGTAGCTCTAAGAGCTCTTTTTATAAAATTCTCAATACTCAGAGTTCATCTGAAGACTATCCAAAAGACCAAACGTTGTTGATGGTAGATGAGGAGGAGAAGGGGGGGATGAAGAAACACTTAAGCACTGAGAAGATGGCGATAGTCCAGTCCAGGTATTTTGTGGAAAGAGCATGCCCTTGGGCAAGCACTTGTAGACTTCAATGTACTTGACACTGTTCGCTCATTAATATCTTTTAAAACACACACAAATCTCTTAATCTGATCGGTGTAGGTCGTGGAGAACACTGCTCACCTTCTGTTTGTGACAAAAGCAGTAACTATTCATATATACTTATGTCATTTATTAGTAGCTTTATTCACTCTGTCTTTGAGTAACGCATGAAAGTAAGACCCCACGAAGTTTTACAATCCGTTTGTCAGAAGTAACTATTATACAAAATTCATACAGTTTTAGTATCTACAAAAACGTCTCTTTTTCTTCCAAAGAAATTACGTGCTTACGTGTGGTAACAATATGACGCACACTTTTACAGTTCATATCCGTATTCCGAAGAATAATTAACTATTCTCGGAAACCTTTTCGGTTTTATAGAAGCAACTATCCGTCGATTACGTGATAAGAATAATTTTAGCTAAATACTGTAATGACTAAAAAAGACAATAGCACGTATGTAGGAGACAACTGACTCGCGTGGTGAACACTTTAAACTTTCAAAACCGACTGACAGACAAAGATGATGAGTTTTTCTGACTCTCATGTGGTCACGTGAGCTGTTGTTCGCTACATATCCAAATAAGGTAATTGAGTAATACAAAGGTTAATTTATAATTACATGAACATTGGCTCTTACATTCTGAGCTCACATGGCTTACATGGACATGTATAAACATACGATAAAATAACATAAAATAACGCTAAACGACTGTTAACATATGGTTTAATGTGCTGTTACTCTACATATAGCAACTATATAATTTCTGCGTAGAAGAAAGAGTGACCCATGTGTTGACGAAGGAGATTCTGTCTCTTTACGAGAAAAAAAAATGCAAAAAGAGTGGTGGTGAGACGCACTTTCTTAACGTTTCACACAGTGAGTCAACACATTAACAACCTGGTGACAAAACAGATAAACATTTCACATACGCATTTATAAACCAAGAATTGCGATCATGTCTTTATCTGAATAATACTTACTACAATGAAGAGAAATTGTCACAAATTATGTTTGTCAAAAATTTTCGTTAAAAATTCCCGAAAGAATGATTATTAAAATTACTGATTAATATCATGGCGGTTATCCGTTGGTCAAATTTTTCTGTTGTTGCGGGATTTTCCTTAGTTTCTCCAGGCCAATGCCGTTATGATACTTAGTTAAAGACTTTGGCCGTTAGCCTTTCCTTCACTGTCCCCAGAAAGGGATTAGAACCGAGCTACCAATCATCTTGACAGATTTTTCAGGGTTTCCCCTTAGTCTCACTAGGTGAATGCTGGGATTCTACAATAATGTCCTGGTCGATCTTCTTCATCCTCTACCCTACCCTTTCTCGGCTTGTGTCAAAGATGCCAAAAGGCCATAAATAAATTCAAATTCCAAACAACTTGTAAAACATAAGTATTTTATTTCAAAAAGGTTTTGTTCCTGTCATAAACATCGTTTGGTTAATTACCGTAGTCATTGGAATCTCTCTGAAAGTATATACAATACTCAAGAAAATAGTATTTTCTTAAAAAGAAAGAAAGAAATATTTCAATGTCCCAAACTTAATATTTCAAGCATTTTAAAAAACTATTATTGTATAACGTGTCTTAAGATTTTCACAACGTATGTCTGACACTTTACTAATAAAACTCTTTTTTCGAATATCCTGTTACATGATCAAATCTGTCTGTTATATTTTGGTTGTTTTCTTTATCGGTATTATGGTGATTCTGTAAATAGTTTACGTAACTCAAAAGTTTTGAATTTGAATTTCATTTTTATGGTCCTTAGGAAACTTTGGCTAGACCTGATGGGTGATGATGGATGGATTGATGGAATGAAGAAAGTGACAACCTCGAGGAAACCCACGCACACGGTGTTTATCTTCCACAAACCCCACATGGGATGAGCATAGATCGAATCGACATCCTCAACGTTATTTTTTTTTACTTTGTATTAAGAAATAATATTTAAAAATAAGTAATTAGCAATCCCATAATTGAGCATCTCGGGGGAACAAAATGGTAAGCGCCATTAGAAAATTTCGACAGTATTGTTGTATGATTGTATAGATTTCAATTTTATTCATTTCATTATTTTCTTAATTTTATGTGTAACAATGTATTTAGTTTGTAAGATATTTGCTTTAAATTGAGTTGTCTTTAAGATTTGTTTCTCGACATCTAATATGTAGTGGATCATATTTAAACATTAAGATTATCCTCAGCTCCAAGGTAACAATTATGTAAGTCAAAACAGAGCAACGAGACAGTGAGACCGTTCATATTCTCATGTATACTTTCCTACGAAAGGAACTCTTTCCGATAACCGTGTTTTGACCTTGGTTCACAAGAAATAAGAATTGTCACATTTATTCGTCATTTTCACAAGTATCTGAAAATCTATTAGTGATGTGAATATTAACACAAGAACCTTTCTAAGAAGTGTTTTTAAATATTGTATACAGTTTCAACTTGAACAGTTGTATTTTATCACACATGAAAGTTCTTAGTGCTTCCTTCAATTAGAAAATGAATTGATACAAATATTACCAAAACTTCTCTTACACGCACTTGCAGACGCACTCACGTAGACGCACGTGCTCAACTACCACCATTAAGTATTCCGACAGCTTTAGTCAAATTACTACGTAAAGATTCGTCGGCCGAACAGTTATCTTCAAAATTACATTCCTTTTTGGACTCTCAAAAACTACAGAACTTTATATTTTGGTTTAAACACGATTAAGCCACTTGTGCAGTGACAAGTGACAATACGAAGTGCAATTCATTCGACATATCAACACATCAGAAAACATCTTAAATTCGAAAGGTATGTTACTCTCTCCAAAATTCAACTAAGTTGGTATACGTATTTAATTCGGTATAATTTGGTATTTGGACCTCTCTTTAAACTCATTTTTCTATTCTTCACTGTTTAATCTTTCATATGTTTAAATTTGTAATTAAATTCTTATTTGCATCATGAATCAGAACTTCGACGTCGACGAGGTGTATTGACATCTCCTATGAAAACTCAAGTTTTGTTTAAATAATCTTGTATTCCTGAATTTATCTGAGCTACGACCTTCAATAAATGCCACTATTAAATGTTTACTTGTGTTTGTTCTACCAAAGCTTAGTTTGTTGAACAGTATATTGAAAATAAAAAACAATGTCTAAATTTTGAAACTTCGGGCACAAACGTTTTGTTTTTCAACTATATAGGCAGTTGTTGGATACGAAAAACAAAACGTTTGCGCTCGAAATTTCAAGATTTAGACACCATTGCATTTTATTTTGAATTTAAATGTGGAAATTTTGTTATGGCGCTTACTATTTTGTTTCTCCGAGATGCTCAGTAATAAAATATACGTCTTTAAGGTGAAGCACTAAATTTTCACATTTACTTGGTATTATCTGTAGAAGGGACTTCTGCGCAAGTTCTTCTCGTAGCTGCAGATAAAAAGTTGTAGTATATTTAGAAGCTATCGTTCTACAAACTGTAAAAATACACAAATCAGCTGCCATCTTCAAGAAATTCATTAGCTATAGACCAAGAATTACGGAGTATAGGACCGCCAGCTGAAGGGAGTTGAACGTATTAACTATAGATGGGAGTACTATCGAACTATAGTCGTGTCATCTTCAGGTAGGCAGGTGAACTACAACCAGTGACTAGGCTAATCCTTGTTACTTAACCAAGAACACAACGTAGCTCCCTAATCCTTGCTATAAGCTTTGAACCCTTTATAGAAGGTGTTCTTTACGTCTTTTTGTCACGATAAACTAGTACAATGCTTTTCACATCGACAAACATCCATTCCCCAGGCGAGATTAGAACTTGTAAGTTAGTGAATGGCTCACACTCCTGTCAAGGTCGGCTTTGTACCGAAATTTTGTGAATAAATATATTTCTTGTCCTTTTTCTAAATTAATTGTCACAAAACAATGAAGGAAGTCTCGTTTCATTTCTAAACAGTCGAAGTAATAGCAAGTATAAAGTTGTGCGTGATCTGATGAACTAAGGACGTGGAGGTGGCAAAGTCTAATTTCGCGATTTGAGAAAGCGGGGATTGTTTTCCGCATATAGCGTGAGAACAGGTACTTTGCATTCATTTGTTTCTGGAGACCTACAATAGTCCTCTATACACTGAGTAGTGTTGAGAGAAACATCAATAGGCTACGTATCTCTATACAGAAGTGTACGTGGATGGATCAGATACGCGAAAATATTTCAATGGTGTTATGTTTGTCTCCCTACATTCTGTGCTGCCACCTGCGTTTGGATCTGTTTCAACCTGAATCGGTAACACCTTTAGCGGTACTACTGTGCCTTATTCGTCTTAATCTACAAATTCCTGCCTGCCAAGCAGCTGCATCCTCTCTACTAGCCGTGCTTTCTGTGAAAACGACTGTGAAGTGTTGTGATAAAATCAAATAGTGAGCAAAGATGACGTGACGAGAGACGTTTTCTCTCCCCAGAATCCAACAAATATCGTGTGCTTAATCGTAGATCACTATAAATACAAGATACAGTCTACTACTGTCATAGACTATACGCTACCATTCTCCAAAGGAGAAAATGCAGCTGCATTCATAACCAAATGGTTTCGATGACGCGGTGACCTTTAATGGAATAACAAATATTTCGCGCAAAGACGATAAAGAAGAATATGGGTACCCCGAAGAACACCCACCAAAACAAACGTGTGAAGATGAAATTTCGTATCATTTTATACCTCACTTGTATGTTCATCCGCATAATGTTTTGCCACGAGGCATAGAAATCAGTTTCCCTGAACTTGCCAATAAGTGAACATTTCAATGTTATACGATCTACAATTTCTTGCGTTTTTGACAATGGCAATTGGGTTTCATCTTTTTGCAGTTTGTAGGACAAAACCTTTCAAATACACTGCAACTTTTCAGCAAACGCGAGCGAAACTAGTTCGAAGTCACTTCTTAGTTTGAAAAGTGTTTCTCTTTGCATTTCAAAAATAAATTTTCTTTAGCGTATGTTTTTTTTTTTTCCTTGCAGAAAAGACGTGTTGATATTCTGGAATGGAGGTTTTCTACAGACCATCTACTCTTCCGTTAACAGTATGGCGACGCGTTGGCAACATTCGCATTGAAGACCTCACGCCAGATAGAAAAACAGAACTCTTAAATGTTCTCAAAACAGACTATTTTCGAGACGAACCACTTTCTAGGTCGAAAAATGTAAGAATATTGGAAGATCCAGTTGGACTTAATGAACTGGTTGATTATTGGGAACAGAAACTGAAGCAGAACACCGTAGTCGTGGCTATAGATGAAGATACCAACAGGGTGGCAGGATTTAACGTCGGGAATTTCTATTACAAACCGGCTGTGAAACCAACATTGGAGGAGAGTCTTCTTCCTTTTAAGACCCAAAGTGCTAGAAATTTTTTCGAATTACTGATGTACATCAACATTGAATTTGATGCTTTTGCGTACTATAAGACAGACCTAATTGCTGACTCTGTGGGTCTTTCTGTGTTTGCTCCTTATAGAGGTAAAGGTCTTGCTGAGGAATTGTTGAAAGCTCGGTTCGATCTTGCTAGGGCTTGTGGTATCACAGCAGCTAAAACAACTTTCTCGGGTGCATATTCTACCAAGGCTGGTTACAATGCTGGGATGGAACTTTTGGCCGAAATCAAGTATGAAGATTACAAAAAGGATGGAGAAATTTTATATCCTGATATGGGTGTACACAAATCACTTGTCACATTGGGGAAGCGATTGTAGAATGAATTACAATTGAAAAACCACAGAATAAGAATGTACTTTGTCCAGTTTTGGCCTAATTGAGATCATTTTCAGGTCGTGACAAAAATAATAATAGTTTAAATTATATCAACACATTCCTACTAAACTTGTTCATTAATATTTATCCTGGGATTTCTGGGCTTATACAGGATAATGATAAAGCCACTATCCGATCTTAGAAGATGTTGACTGACTTTCTTGTCCAATTAATACTCACTAATGCATATTTAGTTAATGCATATGAAAATAGTAGTGAAGCTGGACTTCACCAACTTCACCTGATGAACCGCCACTGATTAGATAAGAATGCCATCTATTGAACACGCTATTATGTATGAAGAGAATATATATATATATATATATATATTCATATATATATATATATATATTTACAGAAGTACGTTTTTTCTGTCCATTACAAGCAAATCTATATTTGATGTGCAGATATACGAAATGCTGGTTATGGACTTACAAAACGTTCTTCTGTGAAATTAAGAAAATTGACAAAATACATTCTTTTCCTGTGGTCTTAAAAATTGTACGATTCATTTAACAAGTTCTAAAATAAATTCTGTGAGTAATGCATTAGTTGAGGCATGTTTTAACATGTAAAGACATGGTTATTGTACAGTACATTTTTAAAAAAGAAAGAATCTGAAATTGAATTGCTATGAATTTTATGTTCAAAAGTACAAGGCTTTGTTTACTTCGTGTTTACTTTGTGTAGTTCCAAAATCGATGATAAAATATTTTCTGAACCTTTGTTGATTTGGCCTATCTCAGAATTGGCTTTATTCATAAATTTAACTGGTATCTTGTCAGCATATTATCTACATAGATACTCCACAGATTGTATGTTGTTTCTTTACCATGTGCAGTATTCATGCAGTTAACAGCAGTATAAAAATGCACTTGTGTCTTGTATACAAGTTCCTTTAACCTACATTGTAGCTGACGAGGGAACTAGTTCAGCTGATGAGTCGGAATTTATATGAAATATTTTCTTACTAGGTTGTAAGAAAATGTACGAAATGATATATTCATTGGTCCAACCTTTTTGCCATTTTTCAATAAGGAATTTTTAGAAACGTCGATTTGTGTCCATTTATACATAGTAAGTCCTAAGTACAGTTGTCGTGTTGAAACCGCTGCGGAAATTCTGAATCAACCTTTGAGTAATTACAATAGGTGAAAAGGATGAGCTTGATGGAGCTATGAGCACCATGGTCGCCATCTTGAATTCAGTTCAAGGAATTTCAAATAAGAAGAGGGTCATGTGACATATCGTTTTAGGCTACTTTATTCCAAAAAAAAATCGAATTTGAAGACAGTTTTTACCCACGTTTATTGGTTTAGCAGATACGAATTCTGAAAGTTGAAATTTGGTGTCCTACAGCATATGCTTAATTTTGCGGCCATAGTTTAATTTGTTTATGTATACTTTTACACATTGTGAATGAAATACATAATCATGGTAGGATTGCAAGGAAATATTGAAAGAAAAGTTAGAAGATTGTACGTTTCTGACCGACTCGGGAAAACAGAGTATGGCAAATACCTGTTGGCGTAAACACAAGGGTAAAGCTTATGTCCCGTAACACGTAACGAAACAGAGGCAGACGTGGAGTATATTAAGTACGAAGAAAGTGGAAAGTTACGGAAAGCAAGGTTTGCGGAAGTGAGCTTTGGACTATGAGCAGAGGCGTTGGAAAAGTAGTCGAAACGAAAATCTAGGATCGGAGCACATCAGCTCAAGCCCATATCTGTCCATACCCGTCCGCGTTTTGAGACAGAAGTTCTATTCAAGTAAGTGGTATAAGACCATTCGGAGCTGCTCCATTGTAATCACTTCATGATCCTTGTACTCCTTACCTTTTTTCGTATTTGAAACAATCAAACAAAACCAAACCTAACCTTAGTTAACTTAGCGTAATGAACCTGAAGCCAAGAATGGATAAAATATGAAATTGCATGAAAAACTGGAGAGCACAAGGTCCGTGAAGTGATTATAATGGAGCAGTTATCAATGTTTGCTGTTTCTCTGTGTTTACTAATATTCTTTGTTCATATTCAGTTATAATGAATCAGCTATGATTGGCACTTTGCAGCCACTATTGAAGTTAGCATATTTTGACAATCCACAGGATATATTTGAGTTAGGTCAGATATGGTTCCCACATTTCAATAACTCCTTGCATTCCATTGCACTAAACAAGTGTTTGCTATTTGATTCCAAAGCACCCATTTATTTTTAACAATGACCAGAACGAGTCGTAAGCAATAGCATGATATCGTAGCTACGCTAACACTGACTTTGGAGCGCATTCATTGGTATAATCCAAGGTTACTGAAGAAGAGGAAAGGTTGGGTTATAAAACACCCAGAAAACCAGCTTGCACGCTTGACGTCACCACAGAGGGACTGTCCTCCGCGCGGTAGAAGCAGATGCATACTACACATGTTTTATATACCGGAACTCGAGCAAAAAGACGTGTCAACTTTACCACTCAGAAAATAAGACTATTTTTTTTGTAAAATAGATACATGAGAGGAAGTATTAAGAATTATTTTCGGAAATAACAAATGCATCCTTCGGTTAAATATAATTAAATTTTATCAATGCAAATCAGAACACTACTAAACATCTCGTTGAAGATCGAAGCGAAATAATTTATTCACCATTGGGCATTGGGCATTGGGCACCTATTTACATCATGACATGAGGATCAATTAATAATGTGATTCAATTAATGAAACATTCTACAATACGATTCTGTGGACAACAATAATCAGAGATATGTCAGCAAGCGGTTTTTGGTCAAGGTTGAACTGATTTACATACGTTATGAATATAGCGTATTTTGTTGCTACATACATTCATTTTTATACTCATAAAAAGTGAATTACATTGAATATGCAGCCAGAAAGAAAGTTAAAAAGGAAACCATTACAGAAATTAAAAATAATGTCGATTTTTAGTGTCCTTTAGGCATCAGATCAGCTCTGCATAGGATGGGGGAGAGAATGATGGAAGGTAATCGGTCAGGTCCTACTTCGTAGGTACTATCCCGGCATTTGCCTACTGTGACAGAAAAACTTGGAAAACCTTAGTTAAAATAGACGGCTTCTGGAATCGATTCCATGACCTTCCGATTCCTAAACTCAATGCTCTATCAACTGAATATAATAATAATAATAATAATAATAATAATAATAATAATAATAATAATA
>JAGDQP010014277.1:0-13370 GCA_022664845.1 Lepisma saccharinum | reverse complement strand
TAATAATAATAATAATAATAATAATAATAATAATAATAATAATAATACCGATACCCTGACTCAAAGGTTCAGCTGTTAATTTCGCTTACTCAAAACCGGAAGCATTATGTTTTGCGCCCGACTGTCGGCCAACCTAATTGATGTTTTCCACAGTTTCACTAGACTAATGCCAGGATGGTATCTTAATTAACTAAGACCCTGGAATTCTACCTTCCTCATTCTTGCTCCGGAAAAGTGATATGATGCCACAGAAGTAACAAGTTTAGATTAAATAGTCCTGTCAGCCTATGGAAAGGAAATGTAAAATAGTAATAACATTAATAACATTAGAATTCGTGGAGGAACGTAATCTCTAAGGCAAGTGACGGGTTTATGCCTGAACTGCCTATCGAGGTTAAAGGAATAAATATAGCAACAACTAAAATTTAACTACAAGTCGTGTAGGTCGAACATAAATTACATTTCAATAACATGCACAATAAATAGAAGGGAATAATGTTACCTTTATTCATTTGAATGACATATTTCTAAATTGGATTCAATTCAGCCCTATTTGAACCAGGTGAACATTGGAATAACTCTTGGGTGAAGAAGAAACCTACGGGAGCTGAAACTGCCCCTCCTCCTTCCTGTTTGAAATTATTTTATGTCCTTTAGGTCTCTACGGTTCAAGACGGGATAGGGTAGGGGAATGGAAGCGGGAAGGAGTTGAACAGGGCCTAATTTGAAGGTACCATCTCGGTATTTGCCTGGTGTGACAGAGAAAATCTTAAACCTTAGCCAAGATGGTTGGTGGCTGGGATTGAATCTTCCTTCTTGTCGCGGGGACTGTGGGAATGATATTATTAATCTTACTGGGAAAGGAGAACCGCAGACAGAACAGAAGACTTTAGAACAGCACTGGGGAGGTAGGCGGATTCTTCTGGCTGCTCTTCTGGCTGCCATCCTAAGGTGTTGCAAGGATTTCCTTAGTTGCAGGACAAGTGCTGACATGGTACCTACAAAAAGAACCTGATTGCTGAAATGTCTAATCCCTTTCCTCGAAAGACTGTCATTCTATATCGAGCTTACTCTGTATAGGCTATTTTTTAAGTTGGGAGTGAACCCTTAAAAAACGACAATAAGTGAAGACCTTTGTACAGAGGAACATACAAGGTCACCTGTCATAGATGTCTAAGTAATGGAGGTATGTTGCTGTTCACCGTGCTGTAACATTTCTCTACCTCCGCAAATTTGGATTAACTTCAAGAACTTTTGAAAATAAAGCAGCGAAAGGATGAAATGAGAACTTAATATTTCGCTCATTAATGGAATCACGTTTTAAAACCAATGCCATATCAAGGTGTACGAAAAACGTCCTCGTTCTTTGCGTCTTTAATGTTCTTGTATATAAATAAAGGGTTAAGGGCTGAAACCACTCCCGTGTATCTTTGACTCTACCAATTCAAAACGAAAAGGAACATTACGATATGTAAACTAACTCTATAATCATCTATTTTTTTTTTTTTTTACATAATCCACCTAGCCGCAGCTAGGACCCACCAGAGGGCTGAACCCTCTATTTAGGGAAGGGATTTTAGGTTACTGGAGATATGTATTTATAAAGTTGTTGGGTAGAGAGCTTTAACTTTATTACAATACTTTATTTATTTATTCTAATCATAATTAATCATTGGCCATTATGAGCTTTGCTCATAATCATACTATTTAGGTAGGATTATGTATGATTATGGGATGAGAAATGAATATGAGGTGCGTTACACGTCACAACACTTCAGTACACTTAGAGGCGAATGATAGTTTCTTCTTGTCCAGGGGCGACTCTGGACAATATGATAGACAGGTGAAGCCCTGTTAGTACATTTATGATCACTGTGCAACGTATGAAGGCGCAAGATAATGAGGCATATCTGGTATGCTGTGTGCTGAAGCAAGCGCAAAGTCTGGATGGTTTGGTGTGATTTTATATTGGTATAAAGTGAAAAGCAGGGAGAGGGGTGTATGTGTATGTTGTTCAGGTGGATGATGTATTTCATGAGAATGTAGTATATCATGGAAGAGAAGATGGTTCATTTCAAGGCGTTTGTGAATGTACTTGATTCGCAGATCTTCTAAATGTAATAGTAGGTGAGGGAATGTTATGCGGTCATATAAGTCTTGAGTCGGACTGGGGAGTTTCACTCTGTAAGCAATGCGTAGTGCATGTCGTTCCAGTATCTGCAGTTTCTTGTAGAAGTTTTGGTTGGCGGCAATCCAGGCTGTGAATCCATAAGTAAGGACAGGTCGGAGGAATGCTTTATATGTATTAATTACAGTGTGTGGTTTAAGACCCCAAGTGGTGCCTGTTAGTCGTTTGAGCAGATTTAGTCTATTGTAGGCTTTACTAATGACTTTTTGTAGATGAGGGCGCCATGTTAATTGATGATCGAGTATGAGTCCTAAGTAAATGACTTGTTTGGAGCATGGGATGGGCGTATGATTGATGGTGAGAGTGAGTTTGGTTGGATTTCGTTTAACACGAGAACGGCGTTTAGGAGGAATAAAGACTATGGCTTGGGTTTTATGAGAATTAATCGTGAGTCCCCATTCATTGCACCATGATGAGAAGGTATGTATAGCTTCATTCATAGTTCGGTTGATATGTTGGATTGATTTACTAAGGGCGAGGAAGGCGGTGTCGTCTGCGTATTGAAAAATGTGGATATTTGGAGGTAAGGGTGGAAGATCTGCAACAAATAGTAAATACAAAAGTGGAGAAAGTGCGGAACCTTGAGGGACACCACAATGTAGAAAGATAGGATGGGAGGTGCTAGAGTTTATCGAGATATATGCGATGCGGTTGATTAAGAAGTTAAAGACAAATCTGATGATTGTGATGGGAAGGCGAAAATGTTGAAGTTTACAAAGTAGTGCTGTGTGCCAAACCTTATCGAATGCTTTCTCGAGGTCAAATAGTACAAGACATGAAGGATGTGAAGTATTGAAGTGATTAGAAATGGTGTTGGTGAGGCGTAGAAGTTGATCATTGGCACTGAAAGATGGACGGAAGCCGGCTTGGTGAAGGGGAAGGAGGTTGAATTGGTCTAAATGTTTGTGGAGGCGTTTTACAAGGATTTTTTCTAGGGTTTTACTAAGAGTGGAAGTCAGTTGGATGGGCCGATATGACGAAACTGCATGGGGAGGTTTTCGAGGTTTAGGAAACATGAGTGTTTTGGAAGTTTTCCAGGGAAGGGGAAAATAGCCGGTACGGAGGATGAAAGTATATATAGTGGCGAGTAGTTGTAGAAAACAGAAAGGTGCTTCAATGATATGGCGGTATGTGATAGTGTCTATGCCAGGTGCAGAGTTTCTTTTGCGTGCTATGGCGGAGCTGATGTCATCTGTGGTGATAGGTTCTGTTAGAGGATGATCAGAAAGGTTATGATTAGGATGGGGTTGGAGATAGGGTGATGCTAAGTTAAGGTGGTCTGCAGGGTGCCGTCTGAAAGGATTGAAGGGTTGTATGGGTGTAAAGATGTCCTGCAGGTAATCAGCGAATGCATCTGCTTTCTCTTCGTCAGTATGGAGTGCGTGGTCATTATGGATGAGAGAATATGGCGTTTTACTGTACTTGCCTGTGAGTGTATTAAACCTTTTCCAGTATTTTGTTGGATGACTTGTATCTGCGAGTTCGTTACACGTTTTGACCCATTGTCTAAGCTTGTATGCTTTTATGTAGTTGTGTACCGTCCGTTGTAATTGACGATGTAGTCTTAAGGATTCTGGATTGCCTGTGTTGCGGTAGTCTCGATATAGTTGTCTGGATCGTCGTATTAGCGGTAAATATTGAGGTGGTAAATTAGGTTTCTATGGATGTATGCTACTTTTTGGGATGAATTTCTCAGTGGCTTGTTGGAAGGTGGTGTTTATGTTGTCGAGTATGCTATAGAGTTCATCTTCGGTAGCTGGTGATGCTTCAGGATTAATATTACCTTGTATATAGTCTCGGTAACCAGTCCAGTTTGCTTTGTCATATCTGAGAGTTTGACGTGGAGTAGAATGTGGGTTTGGAAGTGGTCTGCGTTGACAGTGAAGTGTAAGTTTAATAGGAGCATGGTCACTTCCGAGAAGATCAAGGACTTCTATGGTGCAGCGATGTGTCAAGTTGGTAGAGGTAATTACGACGTCTGGCGTTGTGTTCGAGATAGGTCTTGTGGGTTGTGGAAGTTTATGGATAGTACCTGTTGTCTGAAATTCGATAAAGTTTGAAAAGTTAGTTTTCTCTCTGTCAGTGCGGCTATGTATGTTTATATCGGCCATTATAATGTAGGTCCTAAAATTATTGGATATGTATGTGAAAAAGTCGTTGGGAAGAGGGTGGCCAGGTCGTATGTAAATGGTGGCTAGTGTCACATAGTTTTGGTTGAAATACAGTGTTGTTATGAGATATTCCGGTATGTTTGGTGTTTGGATGTGATGTTGCCGGTATGCTAGATATGATGCAAATCCAATAGCTGTACCTCCGTTGGCTCGAAGTGCGGGAAGTTGGCTATCATGTCTTAATATGGTGTAGCTGGATATTTTGCATACGATTTTTGATGTTAAGTTTGTTTCATTTAATAAGAATGCGTTTATGTTTTCTTCCAATAGCAGTTGTTCAAATAATGGTTTGTTTTTTGGTAGTGACCTGATATTTAGAAACAGAAATTTTATATCCATAATTACTAGCAAGATTACAGGGAGGAGTGTGAACAGTTTATACTTCGGTTTCAAGTGCATATGCGTGAAAATGTGCATAAGGGCCTGAATAAGTTGCGTTGAAGTTAACGTTTAAGATGGTTTTGGCCGCGTGCTGTATTTGTTGAAGTACGAAAGGTCTTTGAAACGGGTGGATGTTTTGCAGAGTGACTGTGATAAAAGTTAGCATTTTGTCTATGGTGATTGGTTGGTAGATAGAAGTGATTGGTGGAGTTGGTTGAGGTTGAGGTTCTGCTGTGCGGATAGGTACTATAAGTTCAGGTTTTGAGGGTTCTGGAGCAGGACGAGCTTTGCATCTGTAGCTAAAGGTAGGATGAGTTTCGCCGCATGTTGTGCATTTAGGAGGCTGCTGTAGGTTTGTACATGATTTGGTGTTATGTGGACCTGAACAAAAACCGCATTTAGCGTGATTAGTGCATTTAGAAGTCGGATGGGAGTTATACTGTTGGCAACGTTCACAACGAAGAGGTATTGGCGGCGGAGAGAGCGAAGGTTCAACACGATACCGTCTTCTGTATATGTATGCGCCGTTGGATAAGAGATCGTCTATTGTTTCCTGATGGTTGGTGAGAACCCTAATCATGTATGTTGCCCCCCCAGTTTTGTTTTTGATTCTAAGGCATTTCACAATTGAGTATCCTTCCGCTTTCAATTCAGTTTCTACTTCGTCATCTGTATATGTAATATCGACTCCGCGTATGACAACTGATAATGTTGGTTGCTTGCGTGGTGGTGGTGGTTGCTTGTTGGATTTTTGTTCTAAGCGAGTCATGTGAGCGTTTTTCCCAAAGATTTCATAGCTATGTTTGTTACGGATTGTTGAAGATAAGTTGGAGTCTAGAGATTGAATGATGATTCCGTTTTTGGTAGGTATGATCCGGTTAATTAAGTCTCTGTTGAAGTATTTGGTGAGTTGCTGTAGAAGAAGTTTCGGATTTTGAAATTTCGGATCATGCTGAGTGAGGAGAAAAGAGTAGAATTTTGTGGTTTTAGCTGTCAGATCTGGAAATTGGTCCCTGTTATTGATATCCATGGCATTATCGGATTCAGATTCACTCAGAGTATGCGACTTCTTAGCCGGTGGTGACTGCGGTGTTTGTCTTCCTGATCTATTGGGTGGTGAACGTGATCGTGAGCGTGATGTCTTGTCCAATGTGCGATGTTGACGACGGATTTCTTCTAAAGATGAGTACGGTGGAGGTCCTGTTACTACTGGTGGAAGTCTATGTTGCAATCTTTGTTCTGGTTCTGTCATGATAGTGATAAGTCTTGTTGCTGTGATGTAGATAAACAGGGCCGTAGCCCAATACATATAGAGATGCAATCACTTGTTAGTATGACCCTATCACTATACAATGACTATGATAATGATGATCAGTCTCTGTGCAATGACTGCTAGAAAAACTCGTTCTAACTTCCACCCTCCGACACTGTGGAGTGCCGTCAGTCCCAATGAGACCGTATGTGTATTGTTCTCTCTTGTGCGTTTGCAACACAAGGTCCTCGTTAATACACTAACGAATCCCAGTTAGGCTAGGTTAAGTTATGATGTAATCATCTATTTTCGAATTATGATTTTAGAACGAAACGACCAAAACTTTTGCCGCGGGATAAGGGGCGTTAATAAAAATGGCAAGTAAAACAAAAAGGCATTATTTGCACCATGGCCTTCTAACACAATGTCTTAATGACCACGAAATATATGTCCAACAAACATTTTTTTAACAGTTATGATCAGAACGCTTAGAATGTGCAATTACGAACGTTTTTCAGTGCCATCTGTGGTAGAGTTTTGTAACTTCGTCTCTTATCATTCATGACATCTGGAGCCGTTCCCTTGTAAGCCACCTCGCTCGCCGGGTTTACTACAGGCTACAAAAAATAATTTATAAGAAGATAAATGTTTACTAGAATGGAAATAGTAAGTAAAACCTCAACTGTTATTCCTGAAATCATGACGTAGCAATATCTCGAGTTTTATCATCCTCCCCTTCTCCCCCCCCCCCACACACCACGTGATATTTTTTTAAAACTTTGTTCAGATGCATCACGCGTTAGAGATATATTCATTCATCTGCTATCTCGTTATGTAACCGACTCAATAAGTCTTGTTTTAACTAACGACAGTGTTGCCTTACAAGAAACGGAAAATGAACTGACAAAGATGCAAAAACAGCAAAAACATGTCTGTATTTTCTTCAACTTTTCTTCAAACCATATTTAAAATGTTTCTTTAAACACATGAAAATCCATCACAAAAAACCTGTTTCGTGCTGCGACCATGAAGACAAACAAATCTTGATACGTATATATTTTGCACAAACAGGTGATTGATTACTTTCTTAGCATTTTCGTGGACTTCGGATTGGCAATCGCGCGGGATCGAACTCCACAGCCGATCATCCTGACTTTGGTTTCCAGGTTATCCCTCATTTTCACCGGATAAGGGCTGGATTTTACATTTGGTATGGCTCTGGCCGCTACTTTCCCTAGTTTCCCCTTACTTTAGCCCGACCAGAGCCAGTCAAATAAAAACACAATAATTCTTAGCATTTATTCTAACTTAAAAATGTTGTTATCGGACGTTAACGTGCTCGAATGGTAAACAGGAGGTCTTATAATCGGTCTAGATTTCATCCATCCTGAGTGTCTCTCTCTCTCTCTCTCTCTCTCTCTCTCTCTCTCTCTCTCTCTCTTTCTCTCCATTTTGTATTTACTGACGAGGTAGAGCAGTTGATTGAGTACTGATCTTGTAATCGACAGGGTCTGGGGTTCCAGTGCCGATCATCCTGACTCATATTTTCCCTGGTCTTTTAGTGACATTAGGCAAATGTTGATATGGTACCTTGAATAAGGTCGGGGTTGATTTCTTCCAAATCTATTTTCCTTATTCTTATATCCAGAGCAGAAACGGGTCACAGGGTCATTCAGGTCAAATTTTGGACCGAATCTAGGCTTCCGCCCCGATCTGACCCGATTTAGACCCGGTAACCTGGAGGACAAAGCAGAGTGTTTTAATATATCCTTCCATTTGAACAGTGTTTCTTGCAGGGGTGACAAGGATCGGAGATGTTACCCCAGGGCACGAAAAATACGACTCCGAAATTCACAGTTAATTATATTTCCCAGACCGGAGTACCGGCAGTTGTATATTTGTAGGTACCATTGAGCTCAGGAATGTAAATAAATAAATAGTGGGAGCTCTTGTAATTAAAATGGTGGAAGCCAATCATATCCACGAAATATGTTCTCAAATTCAGGTCTCTGTCACGCATGAACCATTTAATTTCATTTCATTCTTTCTTCATGATTTTTGAGATTGTATGAATTCTCATTATTGCCAATGAAAGTCTTTTTGAATCCCTTGTCTTCATGGAGTAGGTAAGTTACTAGATTGAGTCGAAGTCCTTGTACACATTGCACATTGTCCCACCTTGCCCAGAATTACTCTATTTTTTTAGGTACCGGTATGTTGAAATTTGTTGCGAGAAATAGTATTTAAGCAGGAGATAGTCAATTAACTTTGTCTTGTTAATTATTCTCTTGGAGATCAGTTAGAAAATGGTGTAGTATCATTTTAATAGATTATGTAATTGTAGAACCAATAATATATTAAAGAACCAAACATAATATAATATATAATGTAATATATAATAATATATTATGATCGAACTTGCAATTAGCCTAGTAATTTAGTATGAGCGGTAGAAACTTAGAGATACTTTAAATCAACATTACACCGTCCTTGAGTTATATTGTACTCATATGTTTAGAAGCAAATATTTTCCTTGAAAATGAATCCAACTCAATCAACTTCTTCAACACATTATCGCTCAAGTTCCACGATGCAAAAATACGCATAAACATTAACTTTTGTTATTAAGCTTCTGATATACATAATTCTCACATATCAGCTCCAAAATAGCTTTCTTCTCAAAATGTAGCATATTCCTACTACATGGATCATGACATACGACTCCATGCTGCTCTTAGTAATATTGAGCTAAAGATAGAAAAAACGAATATCAAAACCAAATCCAAGAGTGATCGTCTCCATAAACAAATTTGAAACTGATTCTAAAAGATTAGTCCATTATGTACACGACGTATCTCTATACAAGAAATAACTTAACGTAGACTATGTTGAAATGTAATTTGTACTTGAACAGAAATAAAAAAAAAGTGTATAAAAAACGCTATAGTTTGCGCAGAGTCTGACAGGTAAAAAGGTTTTAGTAAGGGAAGTAGAATATCTTTACATGGAGACACCTGATGATAGATATTGTTGTTGAAACTTGTAGCTGAAACCAGGCGTATTCCTTCAATTAAGGTAGGGTGTCCGAATATGGCCCACCTTAACCTTGTTGACTTTTTCACTGAGAAAGACTCGTGCGAATCGAATGAACCATCAAGTTCGGATACTATTTGGGCAAATGAAAAACACAAATCTGCTTCCTAGAAATGACGTATGAAAATGTAAAAAATCGAAAACAAAAATGTTGCCAGTGGGCCATATTGGGAACATGGTGTTCCCAATATGGCACGCTATAGAAAATAAGAGCGTATGGCAAAAGTGATGTATAATCTTTCTGTATTACTCGTATATGCTACATACTGAGAGATATACATTACAAGCATACATAATTTATATGACATTGCAAAACCAAGAATATTTTATTCATACAAAATGCCAAAATTTGTAAAAGAAAAAAGTGAATATACAAGAAGAAATATGAATAAATAAGAAGAAGTGTAACACAAACGAAGAAGTTTAGAACGTCGTCTCATATGAGGGACAAAGAGATGGTCTGCGATCTTTAGCGGTGATTCCAACACACTCTTCATGAACGTATTTGCGCTACGACACGCAAAGATGCATGTCTGCAACCTTGTCTGCCTGACAAAGGTAATAAAACCAAGATTTACAAGACTTGGAACAACTCATTGTCGGTTCTTCAGGAATGTTAGAAGCAGTTGCTGAAAATCTGGTCGTTTTAAATGTGATGACACTTGATTAGTTTTGGTTTTAATCTTCTTATTTTTTTGTATTAGAATTGATAGCTCCCTTATTACCTGGCATTAACTTCGTCTTAATTACTGAACATTATGGTGAGTGTTCAGTACAAACATTTCAAATACCGAATTCTTTCATTTGAAACAGTTATGAATGCATTTTGCCCAATATAGCAAGGGGGCATATTGCGCACTATTGACCTCTTTACTTTTTCTGGTGCCTGCTAGTTACATAATGCAATACTTTACGTCACACACATCTTCTGTTCACGCATGCTCACATAGCTACATTACATATGCATTATATTGATTAGGTTTTCAATAGATACTGAAACGAAACAATACTTACTTTGCTCAAATAACAGCAAAAAAAAATTCTTGCTCAATATACCACTTCAACTGGAGCCGCTGCCGCTCACGCCACTCGCAAAGAAACGAGTCCCGCAAAAATACTTTCTCTTCTCATGAGGATATAATTTACGGTGACATCTAGTAACACCAACGGAAAGCTGCAGAGATCTGGGGGATGGGCCATATTGGGAACCCGGGCCATAATCGGTACACTTACCTTAGTTATAAATCTGAAACAGTTGATAACACATGGCCAGAAGATAATTTCACAGATACGGGATGCAAACCCTGCTGACATAAATACTGGTTGTCAAGGTCACATTGATAGAGAATTCACTTACAAAATTAATCTGGCAACGTGATAAATTACATTGAGCCGTTAGAGAAGGTATATGAAAACAAATAAAACACTAACTCCGAACAGAGAATTTTGTTGATTCTTTGAAAAAAATATGTATGAGGTCATACATATATATAAAAAAATATATATGTATATCATGTGTCTATTTGGATTGTAAAAACCGTTTGACAAAGTAAATGTTTGGGAATGTTGAGCCAGTATAATGATTTACTGAGTGTAGCTCTGTTGCTTTTATATTTAGGATAGTCCAGAAGGACATGAAGTATATCTTGATCAGCCTTCTTGTTTCTTCCCTTATTCATGGCTTTTTCTGTATTGTGTATTTAGATCTCTGTTCTTGAATTACCTGGAAGTCCTGCTGCAAATGAGTTGATTCATCATCTGCTCTGTTGATTCACCGCCCACTTGAACTAGATTCTGCTGCTGAAGTTGTATAAGTTACAGGCTTCCTGTGATGAGAGACTATTCAAGTATTGATGAGAAGAAAAATCTACTTTCAGAGCTCTAATTTATTAGTTTTTAAACATGAAATCTCACTACAAAGAATAAGCAATACCTTTACATATAATAGATACCATCAGCTTTCTACAGAATCAGTTTGTACATTTGTGTTTGTGATACAGATGTAAATCTTCTGCTTTAGTTTACAACAACCGTGGGGAATCTTAACTCATGTAATGATTATAATCTCATTGCCATGACGACTAATGAGACATTGGGTCCAGGATTAGGTATAAGAACCTTTCCGTTGAATTTGAAGTCTGCGTACTTTAGCTCTGACCAAAGTTTCATACCAACTTTCTGTGCGATATTTCGGGAAGCATTGCAGTCACATACCATTTCAGCTACAGGAATACCTAAAATCCTCGCCTTCTCCAAAGCTACCTGAACTAGGTTCAGTGCCAGTTTACGACCTGTATGACTACTTTTGACACAGAGTCTCAAGATAGAAACCAGAGAATCTACTTTGTACTCTTCGAATAGATTAACTTTTTCTTCTACAGCATTTAGAATTGCTGTTGCTCGCTCGTATGCTGGTGGCAATTTTCCGTAATTGGTTACTTCGCCTCTTTTCGCTATGTAGAGAAAGGTTATTCCAACAATCTGATTCGTTGATGTATCCACAGCTGCGACACAACGATTTTGTCGAATACATTTCGAAAGGTCAGGCTCTACGATAGCCATGGATTCAGGATCCTTATAAACTCCCACTGATGTTGAAATGAGGGCACTTTTGTAGAAGTTTTCTCTGATAAATTCCAGGGCTTCCTGCTCCCTTTCAGAGGGCAGATCTTCGATTCGGATATCTTCAAGAATCCGCCAAACGCGTCTTTCTTTTGACATACCTGAGGAATTCTAAAAAAAAAGATAAGATTTATTAATAATAGTTAAAAGACTTGTGAAGAGCATGGAGCAAGAAAGTCCTATGCCACACTTTTATGATTTTAAGAAAAATGGGAATGAAATTTCCAAGAACACCGTAATTCAGAGTTAACATTTTTTCTCGAAAATTCTTAGTAGAATGTAATGTCTCATATTCCATCTTTCGTTTACAATATTAATTGTTTGGAATTATGCATATATCATTGAATACATTTGAAGAATGTTAAAGAAAATGGTCAAAATTGTGGCATAGAACTATATTGCTCCAGATTTTTCATCGTAATATTTTTTATACGTACTTCAATGCTTCTTTCAAAATGTTAATGAAAAATTACTTCGAGCAGAAGTTTAATATTCCTTTCTATTTTAGGTCCCTTGATAGGAAAGCTATAACAAAACGAACCTTATCATCCCGCTCATGATGTCCGTCTGGCTGTGCGTGTCCAGAAAATAAATCTCAGGAATTACAAGGTGTATAGAGTTGCGTGAGGTGTCGTTGGAAATGTCGTGACTAGATTAGCTCAGAGCAGCCCGAAACCGTCTTGATTAACATAATGGTTCAATTGCCAACCCATTTAAAAAACAATAGTTCAAATTATTTCCATTCAGTTATACCTAGCTGCGCCAAACTTGCCATAAACATTATTCGACATAAGAGAAAAGAACTGAGAGCTTTCTCTACCTAAGCAGAATAGCTGTCAGTGTTGCCAGCCTATTTTATACAAATTAATGCTTGTGTGGATACAATGCTATCAAGCGACCGGAGCTTTTGAGATTGTGAGTAGAATTGCAGCTCCAACTTGTTTAGTTCTAACGTGTTCCTTTTTGTTAGCATCCATTTTGCACTTACTGTGTGCTAATACCAGTAATTAGATGCAAGTGTTAAATATAATATGCAACTCAACTCAAGCTTCGCATATAGGTGCACTTCGCCAAGATATTCCTATGCCACATGCTTTTTTTCACATTTGACACTTGATGTAATCAGCTATTCTTTGTCACCGGCACAAATAAGTTTTATAGTCTAAGCATTTTTTGCACTATGACAAAATTCTATTTTCCTTTAAAAGCTATACCCATAGGACCACTTCAAAAAGATTTATGTATTACATTTTCAGAAATACAATCCTAAGCCACGTTCAATGTGGCATTGGACATTCTTGTTAAAATTCTTCCATGGAATCTCTGGGGGCAAGAAGGAACTTTAGTGCATATGCCGCCATTTATAAAGATATTTCGAAACCTGATAGGGACACTCAATAGTGCCACGTATGACCCTGTTGCAAATCAGAGGTTGCCACGAGTAATGGTGAGTATACTTATTTTATTGTAAAAATTGAAAATCACGCCTTTTTTCTCTTTTTTGGTTATAACTAGAATTATGTTGTTATGTGTACGTGCAGAGAAACATGTTAGAATCATGTGGTAAGACCCGTGTTGGGTGACGTAGACAAATCTGGAACTTTCCACATCACGTGAAAATATTGTTACTGGTTACCTTGAGAGAGAACTAAGAGAACTAAGA
>JAGDQP010014276.1:0-45612 GCA_022664845.1 Lepisma saccharinum | reverse complement strand
ATTGACGGCCAGGAAGGTTTTGCTGTGTGTTTGGTGGGATTGGCAGGGAATTATCTACTATGAGCTGCTCCCCTACGGCCAAACCCTTAACTCGGAACTATACTGTCAACAATTGGACCGTCTGAAGGCAGCAATCGCCCAGAAGCGCCCAGCTTTGGACAATAGGAGAGGCATTGTGTTCCACCAGGACAACGCCAGGACACACACATCGATAGTGACTAGCCAGAAGCTCCGGGAGCTTGGTTGGGAGGTTCTTATGCATCCACCTTATAGTCCGGACCTGGCACCGAGTGATTACCATCTGTTCCTGTCCATTGCGAACACGTTTGCTGGTGAAAAATTCGCGTCAAGAGAGGCTTGTTAACATCGACTGTCTCAATGTGTTGCCAATAGGGACAAGGGCTTCTATGAGAGAGGCATCATGATATTACCTTCCAAATGGCAACACTTTATCGAACAAAACGGCGCATATGTGACCTAAATGGGATCATTCTAACTATGATAAGTCAAGCCTTCAATGTCATGCAAAAATAATGGATTACTTTTTACTACACCATATTTCTATCTTTGGTAGAACTGGAATTATTCGTAAAATGAATGCCGGTGTTTTTTTTTTAACGTACGAAGAAATTTGGCAGGCAAATCATTAACAGCCAGTTGGTCAGTTGTTTCGAACTTAGGCACAAAATATTGATTAAAAAACACACGTTTTCACGAAAACAAAAAAATGTATTGAGTGAAGAAACAGCACAGAAAGTAAAACGTTTGGAGCTATACAAAAAAAAAGTCCGTAGAGAAAGGAAAAACTAAAAAAAATATATATATAAATGGATTGACACTTGCTACAGGAACACTAATGCGTTCAAAGCAGCATTTCTTGCTTTATGGTAGTATCGACCTCTCAGGATACGAAGCCGCCACCAGCGCTTGGTGTTGGAGAATTAACAAAATATCGTTGTATGGGTTATCACACACATTCTCTTCTTTTCCTAGATCAATTTATTTATAAATCTGCACTACATATAATTCAGGGTTACTTTTTTTTTATCTCTGGCATTACTTTCTACTCTTGCAATGCACCAGTCTCTGTTACCTCAGGCTACAACATAAGATTTCTGGGATGAAATTCACACTTCTTCTTTTGAATGTCACTCACAAGGAAAATGTATTCGGTAGAAATCGACAATCAATTTCGGGATCTAACGGGATACGAGTTCAAACTTCAAAGTTCGCAAAATTTTGTATCGAACGCCTGGAGAGTAGGCAACACGTAATATATATGGACGGAAAGTATGTATTTCCCGTTTACTTTCACCTGAAATGTTGGGTTGAAAATAATTTGTTTTTTAAAATCTTAAATGAAAGTCATTGATTTATTTGATGTTGTTAACTAATTTCATTGTTCCCTGCTAGATGCCAATACAGTGTGACCCAACGGGAACCCCATCCCCTTTATTCTCTAATGAATTGATTTACAGGACGAATTGTAACATATGTCACATTTTATTTCAAGGGAAATGTACCATTGTAGTAAGGTACCAATGTGTACCGTTGTGGTACCATTTCTTGCTGGCTAGTGGCAAAAAAGTTAAAGTTTTCTCTTAAATGATATCATAGTTCAAGTGACACATCAAATAAATGACGTTTCGATTGTATTTACGAAAAAAGTTATGGTTTCTTTGTTTCTTTGGAGGCTTTGCTAGAACTCTCAAATATTATAAACTGAAACTTATATAAATCCTGTTCAGCAGACATAGTCATTAAAAATGTATTTTTACTTTCTTTACAAAAAAAGAAAATAAAACTTATCTAGAATTTTATTGAAATCTTGATGATAAACCGCGATTGAACATTTTAAATACTTTAAACTGAAAATTTGTAGTAATAGGCATTCAGGGGTCTTTCTCTGTTGTATGGTAGGTGCTGGAGGGTATTCATAACTTTTACTACACTAAATTATTACCTTACTTACGAATTGTATGTTTCTTACCTTTACTATATTGAAGAGTAACAGTTGCGATTTATTACAAAGTACTCAATAAAATTATGATTTTTTTTTTCTTGCAAGAGAGTAAAAAGAACTTTTAGATAGATGAGTATCTTTTTTGAATGAGCAAAACCGAAAGTCTTGCAATTAAACCAGAGATTAAATTGAATTGGCCTGAATTATCTGTTATGGGCTGCACAAGCTCTTTTGGCGTTATATCTGAGGGATGACGTTTCTTGGCAATCACACTTCCGTCAGAAGTGCTGGGAAGTTAGCGTCCAGAGCTTTAGTTAATGTACCATCCCGACATGTCTGGTGAAATTAATAAAAACTCGCAAATATCAGTCACGACGGTCTTTAACTGGATTGGAATCCGCATGTTTTCCTACCCAGCGTGAGCTCGGAATGGCACCCCATACTGATCTGAGCTCCGCGGTGTTACAGATTTCACAATAGAACTTGGGTATCACACAGTAGAAGACAATACGTTTAAATGTATGACATTGATTGTTTCCAGGAGTGCTTTTCTACTTATGATGGCAGTTGGAGAACTCATCACGTTAGTGTAAAATACAGGGTGTTGCATAAAAACGTGCATTTTCGAATGCAACGGAACTGATACTGTATTTTATTTACAAACATATATAAATACATCTACTGCACCCTTACACATTGCCATTTGCAAAACATATTCAGTCACCTTCATTGTTTGAAAAAAGCGTTCTGCAAGTGACCACCATTTCGACATTGAAATTCAGACAATTTTTGCGACCAAAATCGTCCATGGCAAGTTCTAAGATCTGAAGAGAAATATTTCTGATTTCAGTATGGATGTTGCTTTTCAACTCCTCAATTATGTGTTGACACCTTGCACACATTTTGTTTTTAAAGTACCACTCACAGGAAGTAACCATAAACAGCTGACCTGGGAGGCCACGAAATTTCACCATTCCTTCAAGTGCGATTTCCGAAATATCGGAGTAGGGATTCCATTGAAATTCGCGTACTGTGAGACGTAGCATCATCTTGTTCCAACTAAAATGGCTGGCTCATTTTAAGGTATGTGTGCAAGTCCAGGTTCAAGTAACGTGTTAATCATGACTGCAAACCGCTGAGATATGACCGTGGTTGCTTCTCCGTGCTCATCTTCGAAAAAGGGAATGCTTATTATTCCCATTGAGTCCGCACTTCACACTCTGAATGTGTAACGTATTGAAAGCAGAGACATTCCTATTCAGATGTTGCAACGTGCCATGGATGATTTTCAGCGCAGATTGTGCGAGTGTCAACGCCAAAATTGTTGTTCCTGCAGGATATCCTTTCAAGATAAGAACGTGACTGTGCATATTTTACAAATGACAATGCGTAGAAGTGCAACGGATGTATTTGTAATATTTTTATAATGAAAGGAGTTCCGTTTCGTCGAATTCATAAAAGGCCGTTTTATGCCACACTCTGCATTACCTCATCTGCCAAGTTTCAATTTATAATATTTGAGGTTCAACACGCAAATAATAACAAAGTCTTGAAAGGAATTAAAAACAAATGAAAGATCATGCGTATGTGTCACTTGTCTTATGTTATCATTTAAGAAAATTTCACTTTTTTTTGTCACCAGACTACAAGAAATATGTCAGCATGCAATTGCACATTCCTTGAAATTAACTGTGACGTGTGTTGGAATTTTTCCTCGAAATCAATTTATTGCAAAATATACGGGATGGGAAGTTCCCGTTGGGTCTCCCTGTATTTGCATTTGACAGGGATCAGTGAAATTAATTACCACATCAAATTACTCAATAACTTTCATTTAATATTTTAAATACAAATTATCTTCAACTCAACCTTTCATGTGGAAGTAAAAGGGATATACATAATTTCCGCCCATATACATGAAGTGTTGCCTACCATCCAGATGTTGGATACAAAATTTCGCGAACTGTAACTTGTGTTCCTCTAAATTCCGAAACTTACTACTACGTTGGTGTTCATTTGACCATATCGTAATACTTTTGAAGTTTTACGTTAGTTCACCCTATCGGAGACAGTTTCCTTGTGACAGCAAGAGATTCAGGCGTTGGGTTAGTATTCGAGAGGTCGTGGGTTCAATTCCAGAGGTCGACCATACTGACGGAGGTGTTTTCAAGAGTTTTTCGTCAATCACGCCCGAGAAATCGGGGTGGTACCTTCAACATAGGTCTTGGTCGACACTTTCCCGCATTTTTTCCCCTCTTCTATCCGGTCTGAGTGTTAGATGTCTGAAGACTACAAATAATTTCAAAATGCAAGAGATTCAGTAGTTGAATCTTTGTGTTCATGTGAATCTACATTCTCAGACAGATCCGAGGAACTCTAAAAACAGGTCGCTTCTTTTCTGTTTAAGTTGACCTTCAGAACTTTTGGTAATTATCTTAAAGTGTGTCTAATAGTATGATCATATAAGTAAAATGAAAGAAAAAATCATGATCATATAAGTAAAATGAAAGGAAAAATCTTCTGTAACAATTGATTGTGTTATGATTATGACTTCAACTTTCAAGAATCTTCAATGTCTTCTTAACTTTGGAAGTGCTGGAAACTTCATTAGAAATTTTTAACACCAATAATTCTTTAAAAGTGTAACTGTTGGCATTACCCCACATTTAGAATTTTAGTGGTAATGCCAACAGTAGTTTATCATTTTGATCGATGACGGCTAAAATGTTTGAATTTGCCCTGTGTGTTCCTATTTATGTATACTTGCTACAAATATAGCACTTTTAAAATTACACCAACAAACTTATGGAGGTGATGCCTCTAATCAAAAAGACGAGAGTTTCTCTCACAAATTTTCGAAATGTGCATAGTTTCGGAGCTGCAGGCTACCAAAAGCGTGGGAAAATTTAATTTAGTGCTTCATATTTCTAACACCACGAAACGTAGAGCTGATGCTACATGAAACGGTCAAAAACTTCAAATCTGCGCTATTCAAAAATAAATATATCAAAATTCGATAATAATGGATCTACCAAAGGAATTAGGGGATTTCCGATTTACTCTGAGTTTGTTAATTGAAGACTGTATTATTATCTTAGCACCTATGTTCATATTCTTCGGACATTATTCTTCCTAACAATTTAATGTTTTATAAATCGTATACAATTTGTTTTATAGCTTTAATAAATTTTCAACATTGAATTGGTGTGTTGAATGTACTGAAGTAACACAAAAATGTGGTACTTTTCTTTGATTCAAAGTTCTACGTTAAAATTAACACTGGTATTTTCCGTGCATAATATATATATTCAATCTCAGTTCGGACTAGGGTTGCGTGTGAGTCTTCACTTACAGAGTAAAACTTTATATTTAAACTTTAACGTAGATACTTGTTTTAGGAAGCACCTCTGAAAACCGGACATTAGCCATCCGGTTTGAGCTTGTTACCGGACATCGGACGATTGGCTCCCAAACCAGACTGTCCGGTTCAAAAGCCGATTTTGACCTCGGGGTTGTCGAGAGTTTAATGCTCCTGCTTTCTGGGCACGTTGTCACAGGTTCAATTCCTGCCGGAGTCTATTGAACGGAGTAGTTCAAAACGCACTTTACCAAATTCTGTCGACCCCGTTCTCATCTCACCAGCTCGTTTAGAATGTTAATAGCAATCCAATCAATCTACGACCGATTTTAAAATTGATTGGAACTGACTGCTTCATTGTCTTCCAGTCTACGTCGCCTGGAGTCCTCAGTAGCTAAGTGGCAAATTTGCTGCAAATAGGATCAACCATATGGGATCAATTTGAAATATTACATTTTCGAAATTGGCAGGCAACTCTGGCGCCTGCGCCGCACGAAGTCCTCTAAGACATGTTCCATTATATACTCAACATGCGTACAAATTGTTGGTGTATATCAGTGTAAGCGTGCAGATTTGTATAAGTAAAGACATTTGTATCAATTGAATTTTAAAATCGTTTGGCAATACTGACAATTGGGATATTAAAGGACAATCTCGATATTTTTTTATTGTTTAGGAAACTATGTATGCCAAGCTTGGTGCTAATACGTCTTACGATATTGAAGCAATAAAAAATGCATTGTTTAAAAGGTGGCGCTGGCAGCTGAGGCGAAATGCCTGATCCAAAATAGTGGCTCAGTACCTAAAAAAGCTTGTATGTAAAACGTATGTGGTGGATTTCAACGGAAGTATATAGCTTTTTGTAATTAACACACATGCAGACAGTCAGGCAGACAAACTTTCAATTTTATATATTCAAGTTTTCAAGTTCACTTTTCAAAACACTTAATAGGCCTCCCGAATTTACTTGTATATCCAAGAATAGTCTAACATTTAAACTATAGTGCCGAACAAAAGATAAAATAAAAAATAACCCTCATGTTTCTACGTTTGAAATGTCAATGAATTATCTGCATGCATACTCTATGTTCTTTCTCATGAGTGGATGTGAATTGATGGTAAATATATTTCTAAAAGAAAATATATCACCTTGCCTACTTTTTCTTACTTCACAATTTTTGAAAATCTTGTTACAGAAATCAATGTTAATTGACAATTTTCCTTCAAATATTCTAGATGAAAACAACAGCTACTATTATTGGTAAGAAAGAACCTTTATTTCATTCTCAATCTAGCATTGATGAATTCCTGAAACTGTTACATACTTGAGAAGAAAAAAAACAACAATTGTGACTGATATTGCTCACAGACTGGGGAATTCATTCCATTGTTTAGTATGCTAATTAATTTCTGGGAAGTCCGCTTTGTCCTGCTTCAAAGCATACATAGTATCAGACAAGCAAGATAACGTGGTAATGAACCTGTGTTTCATCCATTATCTCCAGAGAGACAAACATGTGGCGCGTGCATCGCTCAGTGATGAAGGGCGCTTCTCACGCACGTGTATTCGGATATATCACTGTGCACAAGCGAGAGTATTGGTAACAGAACGCAGTCAACCCTCATGGTCGCAGTCGGATCACACCACCCACCTTGACATAATTTGTCACCTTGAATCTAAGGAAATAAAACCTTATGTAACAATAGCTGTCCTAATCACTCAAGCCGACCCTCAAAAGAAAAAAAAAGGAAGAAAAGATAATCATTGCATTCACTTTAATGAAGTCGTGTCTGCTCATAATAATTAGTCATACCTTATTTGTATTCATATAAATACAGCCCACTCTGATTAAGATCATTACATATTCAAAACAGATCTTCTAGAACAATCATCCATGTCAGGATTATCTATACAATATAACAGTGTACGCCGAAAATCGTGAAGATAATATTCTATATCGGTTTTTCAAAATGTTTTCGCTTCTGAAGTTACTTTTAGCTAGCCTACTTTTTATAAACATTGCTGCAGCTCCGGTAAGTATACTTACTGTTATTTTTAAGTAGAACATATCAAAATCGTTTTAAAAATGAAAGTGATAAATCACATTTACTTCTAATGTAGCCCCCCCCCCCCCAAAAAAAAAAGCGGAATTTCACATGATATGTCTAGTTTTAATTCATTTTTATTTTCCCTTTGAGAGAAAACTAAACAGCCTATATTTTTGCTTCTTAACCTAAGGATAATAGTTGTAAAATTGTATTTATAACATTTTAGAAGGTGCTTTTGAATTTATTAGACAAAAGTAAAAGCTAAAACGCAAGTGGGACATTTTTTGCTCAAAATTAAATAAGAATGAATCTTCACTTTAAAGCATTATACTTAACTTAACTATCCTCTTACGTCATGTGTTGAAATAATTTAAATAACAGAACTAGAGTACTTTTAATTTTTATTTAAAGTCAGTCAACGAGGATGTTTGAGGATGTTTTCGAGTTTAATCGTAATAAATATGCAACGTTCTGTAGTTCTGTTATTTAAAATAATTTATTACACTTTCAAGACAAATAAAATTCATTACATTTGTGAGTAGGGGGCAGTTTATCTAATAAAATAGTTGTTCGTAAGCACAACCAAGATCCAAATCACAATGTTATCATGTTATTTCTAAATGATTATATTCTCAACCATAAACAATGCTGATTTCAGTGGCACAATATTATTCTCGAATGATGTTCGTGTATTTTTGTACATTTTATGCTCAATATCTCCTCGACAACCTCTGCCTACTCATTTTTCTCCCAACGTTTTCAACATATAGCAAGAACAGAGTAACTGCGTCGTTTGTAGCTTGGTTACTTAAAACTGAAAGCTAACACCGAGAATATTCGGATCGTATGTCCTCCCTCCCTCAAACTGGTTTCCGTTCAACTACGCTACCGAAAAGCAATTATTAAAACATTTTAACTTCTGTGAAAATGTTCCAAAATAGTCTTCAAATAGTGACTGGAAGTGAAGAAGAATAGAAGTGTCCAAAAGTTGATTTACTTAAAATGTACACGAAAACTAATAGAAAGCATGTATTGAAAGAATACTAATCTTTTTAACAACACGATTACTGTTCGTCCACGTCGAATATGTAGTTACAATATCATATCTTCTCGAATGAAGAAAAATACGTTCAGTTTGAATCCGTTAATCACCTTCAAGTTCATTGATTGTTTCCATGGAATCGTTTTCATTACAGTCTGTTTCTTCTTGCTTTTTCATTCGTGTAGATTTTCTCTTCTTGTTCTTTTCGGTTTCTCTTTATTTATTTATTTGTTTATTTTTTGCAGTTTTAATGGGGATAAGTATTATTTTTTTGTTTTAAATATAAGCTCATAAATAATTTATAAGGAAAAAATATATCAATACGAAAGTAATAAATCCATTTTCTTAGGTTAATATTTATTTTAAAATTCGTAAGGAGACTTCCAATAGCCCCTGTGGGGAGTGGTAATCAATCAAGGGGATCTACCTTGTAATCAAGGAGTTCCTGGTTTGAATCCAGACGGGGATACAAGCGTTTAGGAGTCCACGTTAAACTGTAAACTCCGTACTTAGAACGTCATATTCAACCGATGCAATGCAATTGCAACCCACCATCTCCTTGCCCAGGGTCCTTTGAGTCAGGACTGCCTTCGACCAGAATACCCACCACCACCACCACTATCATCATCATCAAAGGGACTAATAAAAATAGTTATCTCGTAAGTCGACTAAACGACCAGTTCATCATGCATTGTAAGAGATAACAAGGAAATTCGTAATAAAATAGAAAACATCTTCCAAATTGGATTCTATGTAGTTTAATAGAGCTCACCTAACTTGTTGATCAACCACAGACCACTTTGCTTTTCCAAACTATGATCGTTTTCCCCTGATCTCTTGAACTTTTTTTAATGCTTGAGTCATAATTAATAACCGGAATAGTTATTCATGTGAGTTCTTTTTCGTTTCAGTCTAATGATAGTGATGTCCCTCAAGACGGAAACAAGGAGAAATGGTTTCTAGAATGGTTGTTTGGTAGTGGAGAAGAGGAAGAAGACGAATCAATTCAACCACAAAGTTGCAAAGCAGAATGCAGTAAGTACATGATTATTAAGTAGAGTACATTTACAACAGTGACACAAATGAATTCCAATTACCCATTGTGCTATGACGCCACTGGAAGGTCTTGCACCGAACAAATAAAAGTATTTATGGAAAATTAAGAAGTTCTGCCGAATGTCTGTATAGGGCCTGATACTAAGAACAGTTGCGATTAGTATGGAAAATAAAAAATATCCAATCTGAATAGGAAAATAACAATTAACCACAGTAATTACAATACTTCATATTGTAATTCTCGTAAGAACAATAACCGACCACGGTATCAGGTTGCCGTTCATGAGGTTACGGGTTCGCATCCCTCCTGGGACATGGATGTTCTTGAATTTTAAACTACATTACACTCATACCATCGTGACGGGCAGAAGTCCAAAGTTACTAAAAAGTGGTCCATATAAAATAAAGTTTACCAAGTTTATCGTAAGAACAATATAAATTTGTTAAAGATTTATTTTTAAAAGCATGTAAATTATATAAATCTTTGTGAACGCTTAGCATAACGAAAATCCCACTTGTGCTAAGCTCCTTCTAAGTTACAGTGTCTTCCAGTGATCCTACCTTATTCATCCAAGTAGGATTAAAGCACGGAAATGGGCTACCTGTTATTTATACATATGGAGTGTTTGACGCTTTCCAGCGGTGAGCTATCTAATTTATAGAACTAACTATAGGCTGTGTCAGTCGTGACGTCATTGACCCCACAAAGAATAATAGAATTAGATGATAGGCCAAATTGAAGAGCCTGAATCCGAGCATAACAACGTTAGTCTGCCATCTTGTGCGTACAGCCAGAATTTAAGAGACTGGAAAAGATTAAAGTGGTCAGCTTCTAAACCAAAGTTTTACTCCCTCTTGTTTTATTTAATTAATATCATATATTTAACCAAATTAACGTATCAATATGTAAAGTTACGAATAAATATTACTTTCCTAAATTATGGCTGTGCACACCAAGATGAAACCTGAAGTTGGTACGTTCGGATTCATGCTTTTCAATTTTGGCCTATCATATTATTCCAATATCTTTGCTTGAGTCAATGACGTCACGTCTGACACAACCTATAGCTAGTTCTATAAAACTTGTCAACGATCAAGTAACATTTTTTTATAAATACAATGTTTTACCTATGCAAGACTAAACAAAGAGCGCTTTACATGGGCTGTCTATTTGAGATATTTTTTTCGACATAGCCAAAAATTTTTATCTTAAAATTTTAGTTTTAAAATTTACATTCAATCTTTGTCAGCTTACCTAACTAATATTATCTAATGTCAATTCTAAACATTATACAAAAGGCTTACCAATATTGCACACGATACATGTTGGTAGTATTAATAAGTTTATTTCCTTTATACAGTATATTGTTTATGTGCTAAACTATTATGGAATAAAATCGCCGATTTTCTTCTTTTCAAAATCTTCGTAAATAATTATTTAAAAAAATATATAATTTTAAAAAGTTTATTAAAAAAAGATCAAACAAACATTTTAAAAAAGAATACATTTATTTGCCATCTTAAAAGCATTAATGACATTCGTTTATACATATAGATATTATCTACTAAGCTGGTTTTCTCTAGAGAGACCAAACTGAGTAAGTTTCAAATATGAGAAAAATTCCAGTCTTGTATTCTAATTTTAGTTTAATCAGTTGACTCCAAGATATTTTATATATTTATAAATCTATAACAGGCTATTAATAGCAGTTCTATAGTATTTATAACTGTAAATGTAGGAGTGCTTCCTGACAAAACACACACTGTTGCGATGATTAATCCAGAGCAACGGGGAATCCGTATCAAAATGCATTTTGTCCGCGGATTTGATACTTCTGAAATGATAGATTACCGGTACTTAATTATGACTAGACTAAATTACCGTTAAAGAATAATCCGGAAGTAAGTAACGCCCTCCAGTCTATGAAAGACCATTAATTAATTAAAGCAATTTTTCTTACTATTGCTAAATTAGAGATAGCTCGTATTATACTCTCAACAAAGTTTGAAATACGGTAGCGTTTTACTGTGACCTTAACGTTCCTGTAGTGATTTACTGTGAATAGTTCTGTACAAAGAAAAATGTAGTGTTTAAATGTACTGAGATATAATAATTCCAATTTAAAAATTCTAAATTGCAATTAAACGTGTTTTACATTTCAGGTTGCGGAGATGTGAATAGATATGTTCGTATTGTTGGAGGTCGAGAAACTCTGGTTAACCAGTATCCATGGATGGCAGCTTTGTATTACAACAGTCAATTTTATTGTGGAGCATCTCTCATCAATAACTTATATGTTGCCACAGCAGCGCATTGCGTTGATGGGTAAGTGAATTTATTAAATGTACTGGGGAGGGACGGCAGTGAACACATAAAATTCTTGATTTCGAATAGAGTTGTTTTGCATTACAAATTGCTTGCCCTCACAAGTAATGTTAATTTATCCATAATATTCTGCGTGTAAATATTATTTCCGCTAAATTTTACTTCTGTCTCTTTTAAAATCATAATAATGCAGTTGATTGTTAATTAAAATAAAAGCTAGGTAGTCTCATATGTTTTACAATGTTATATACATTCATCAATAGATTCATATGTCTGTTAGTATGTTGTTGTTACTCATTTAAAGAACTTCGAAATGCTTGCTAGATACTCTCCCGACTCCTTCAAAACAGTTAGCGTTAGGTTAAATTTAATTAGGCTTAATGATTCGATTCATTTGGAAACAAATTTTTGCTGTTAGAAGAGTGATTTGTCATCCGGGAACTACGCCTATATTGGGCAATGTAAAATACTGCGGAAGTACCAGATATAGAATCGAATTGAAATAGTCAGTACTACTGTTAAACTGTAAACAATCCATACATGGACGTTGTAATTTCGTTGACCGATCCACAATTTCTTGTATTTTATACGTCATGGGACTAGAATCAACTGGTAGTATGTTTGTATATAGAAAGATCATGTAGCTAGAATAAATATTAATAACCGTTTCTAACACGTCCTTACCAGAAGAAACTTTTATTCCAAAAATCATCAGAGGTGATTAAGACTGTTGAAGACCTGAAAGCGCTTCTAGAGACCGTACCATTATCATAATCATCCATTTTGCTGGAGACTTCGTTACTATCAGCTTCTACATAAAAGCAAGAATTATTGTCACATTTAGTAGATATAACTATACAAAAATTGACACTTTCATTATGAATGACCTAAGCTTGTAATCTCTTTTGGGTTTGTTTCAGATTTTCTCGCAACAAAATCAAAGTGAGACTCATGGACCATGATCGTGCTGATTATTATGAAACTGAGATTATTGAGAGATATGCTGCAAAAATCATCAAACACAGCAAATACAGCAATGTAAACTATAATAACGACATAGCACTCATTAAGCTCAATTCTCCCGTTGAGATTAAGGGTAAACTAAGACCTGTCTGCATGCCAACAAGAGGTAAGAATTTAGATTTAAGTTGTTTTCTAAGTGAAACCTGTAATTAATTTATATCAAGAACAGTGGCATATCCCTTAGTAAGGCCAAGATATCTAACTTACCATATTCTTTTATTGTATGCAGCCTAATTGATGAATTAATTTAAGGCATTTAAATAACTTTGGTTCAGGCCGTAATTAATGGAGAACAAGAGTAAATTCAACCACTATTAATGTGGAGAAACACATTAAGTATTTACAGAATACAAATAAACAACATTGAGAGAAACCTTCCTTGAAAATATAGAAAGATTCGGTTCAATTCAACTGAGTCAGTTCTGATCTTTGAAAGCCTTACGTTCGAATTATATTTAATCGAATTTATGTTATTTCGATTAATTTTAGCTTACTGAAATACTTACTTTATATTGGATTGCTCTAGTTAGTATTTAATAGACAGAGCCCATGGTTTGCCTTCATTTATACCTTTATTCGAGTTATGGATGGGGAAGGGCGTAAGTCATAGTGCTGTTACCGCCCATACAATTCATTCGATCTTATCGAGTTATGGATAGAAAAACTAATCTAATGTAGTTCTAAATATGGGTCATAAACTTTTGCAAGTTTTCGTTATGAGCATTTGTTGTAAATAAACGCACAGTGTAATTCCTGGCTTTTAATACTGTTCACTTATATTTCTTTCTCCCTACTTGTCCAACAGGCAAGCACTTCGCTAGACAAAACGGGATTGTCACTGGATGGGGAAAGACTTCGGAATCAGGGTCTGTGTCGAGCAGGCTCCGAGAAGTAACTGTTCCAATCATGTCCAACAAAGACTGCAAAAATACTAGATATGGAAACAGGATTACGGACCAAATGCTGTGTGCTGGATTCCCAGAAGGAAAGAAGGATTCATGCCAGGTAGGTCGTTTTCTATCAAATACACAAACTTTACCACTTCTTAAAGATAATGTACTCAGAAATCAAAATAATCATAATAACATTTAAACATTTTGATTCATATTTAATAAACTGAAAGACAAATATGATTATTCGTATTTATTTTTGAATCTTGTGTAACTTGAATATAAAAAAAATTGTTGTACATTGGTTTAAGTATTTCTGATGTGCAACATTGTTTCTTCAGATGTTTGATATAAAGGTACGGTACAGAAAATTCAAGTTCTAATTCGAACATACTGCCATTTAACGAGTGTTAGATTTGTTAATGCTTCGTAACTTTAAATGGAATTTTCATTTTATAATTGTCGCAAATCTCAATTTTGCAGCTAATAAATAATTATTATTGTAAATGTTGTAAAGTTGTTTATTGTAACTATTTCAACCCCGTAAAAGTACTTATTATTAACTTAATTGTTTTCAGGGTGATAGTGGTGGCCCACTTCACGTTAAAAATGGAACCAAGCATGAATTAGCAGGTAAGTATTGATTGATTACCTGTAAAAATAGTGATTGTTACCCTCCAGTAGCTTTGAGGCCAAAAACAGAAGTTGTAAGCTTCATAAATGAATTTCTATAAGAATATTTTTTTCGAAAATCAAAATAGGTTAAACAGTTTGTAAGTAGTAAATCGTAAAACGATCTTATTTAGCTTCCAAGACTTCAACAAACTTACAGCTACCATTCTTTCTCTCACTCACCCACTCTTTCCAACATTTCATAATACTTCCTGTTTCAACACTTCTCAATTAATATAAATTGTATTACCAGCAAAATGAACTATATAACATATTGGTATTACATAACGCATCTTCCTCTTAGTTTCAGCCTTATACCACCCTCATCTAAAAATACTGTGTAAACCACAGTTACACTAATATAATTTAACTACAGAAATCAAATTTCGAAAATATGTAAGCGTAGCTAATTTAATATTATCTTTCTAAATGTATCCCAACTTCGTTCATTTTGTATTAGACTAATCAGAATAGCGGTCACAAACCAATGTTTGGTGTTCCGTAAATTCGTAAGAAATCTTAATTGCTATAAGAATTGGGGAGCTAAGAAGCAAAAGGAATACAATTAATATCGATTTATTTAGAAATATTCCAGATCATCATGTATATATAATACCAAATATATATGACAAACGGAGATGCCGTGACTCAGTGGTAGAGCGTTTAATTAGCATTCGGGAGGTTCTGGGATCGATCCCTGCGGCCGACCATCCTGACTGAGAATTTTTTAGAGTTTTCTCTCAGTCATACCAGGCAAATTCTGGGATGGTACCTACAAAATATCTTCCAACATCCTCTCCCGTGAGAATGAGCCTGAAATGCCTAAAATCCTTATAATAAATTCAAAATAGGTCGCACATAGGTTCATATTTTTTTCCAAGACACGTTGGGCCTTAATGTGTCCATGAATATTTGTTGTCATAATTTTCGTGTTAAAAATATCGAAGACGAACTTCTTCTAAATTTCATTTGTAATCTTTTGCTTCTAAGAACCTCAATTTACATGTTTAATACCCTTCATATCTTGAAAGTTAATAAGCTTTTTAATGAGTTATGAAGTTTTCTTTAACGGTAGCTGCAAACGAGGAAAGCTAGTTGAAGTGGGGCAAATATTGTTTTGTCTAATAGCAGTTAAAAGCATGAGTTTAGTACGGTACCAGTTCTCTCCACTCCAATTTGTTTTTCTTCTTAATCATTCTACATAAATTTCCTTTGAAAATGGGACACATTCATTAAATAAGAGCTTCTCTTGCCAACTTATCAGTTTTTGTGATTCATAATGACTACTTATTCTTTTAGGTTCATTCTTACGTCAGTCATCATCATTTTATCAGCCTAGGGTCTCTTAGTTCTTAATATTGAATTTAAAAATTAATTCCGTTTATTGATAGCTGGCTTCAATTACTTTCCTTCTGTAGTTGAAATATAGACCTCTGTACATTGAAATGGTTATTCATTTGTAATAAAAAATATTAACTCATATCGGCATGGAACTGAAGATATAACGATAGAAGTTTATATTTACACATTAAGAATACTGTGATTCATTTTCATTTTAGGAATCGTGTCTTGGGGTGAAGGTTGTGCAAGACCCGACCGTCCTGGAGTTTATACTAGGGTAAACAGGTTTCTCACATGGACATTCTCAAACACCAAAGACGCTTGCTATTGTTCATAAACTCGGGTGCTTTTATAAAACACCATGGTCACAATCTGGAGACAAAAGATTAGAAAATTGCCATATATCATCATCATCATCATCATTCTACGTTTCTAGACAACATATTTAATACTTATTTATTTTCAATTTATTTATTGTACGATACTAATTGTCTTTAATAAATAGAATTTGTTAAAATGATTTGTGTATTTTTTAAATTCGAATAGCGATTGAATTATTTCCTGAGTTTAGAATTATTACTACTTTTGTATTAGTATCTTTCGTGTTTTTCTACAAAACATTATAATGTTAATATTTATATTAGGTGATTCACTAACGAATATCGACAAACCTAAAAAAAGAACTCAAAATTAAATAAGAACTCAACATTAAGAATCCTTGAAAGAAACAAGTTATATGTACGTTCCCCAAATATGTAATGGCTGGCGCAGTGCAAGACGTCAGGTCACAAACGAATAAATTAGCTAAATGGCTAATGCAGAACACACGGTTATGGTTGCAATTTTTCTAGTTGAGAAATGAAGCCACTCTTTTGCTTTTTCACTGCATATACTTACTTCGTCAGAACTGCCACCAAGGAAGCTATCAGGAGGGATTTCCTTGTCTTACAATGTCTTTCACAGGTTCAGAATAAACTAAATCTTATTCCTGGATGTTGTCTAGCACTATATAAATATCGACGAGGCAGTAGGGATGGTCAAAATCGTCTTGCTTGATTCGTGTTCATTTTAGTCCATACTTTTTGGCCATGATATGACGATTCCGTGAAGCAAGTTGTTCTTCGAAATGAGGAGATTTCATATCACTTTGTTCTTCAGCCAGGTGTCAGAAAGAGCATACTGGTGGTGAGTCTCTGAACCTGTGTGTTACAAAATATATTGATACACGTAGTGCAATTCACTCAAGCCAGTTTAAAAAAAGAGTGTGCAGAGTTGAAACGAAGGTGGTACTATGTATAACTTCACCTTCCTGGTCCTCTCTGTAAATGCAAGTTTTAGGTTAGATGATAATTGTTCATTTGTGGTGTTCGGCTGAGCTGGATGTCAAAGAATAATTCTGTCTCTCGACCAGCATAAGCTTGTCGATCCAGAAACGGCTTATGAAACCCAAATTATCTCTGGAGCATTCTGATTTTCTCTGATGCCTAGGCACAGGATCCTTTTCTGAAGTTGGGGGACTAGTTTTTTCTCCTTAGTTTATTCTGACCTACTAAAATCGTTTATCACTAGCACGACTGGATCGGAGGCATCATAGCTTCCAATAGTTTCACCATCGTTTGCTTGTTGGACTCACTTACGACTGTTCCAATGCATTCTCGCTTAAATTTACAACTCCAGTTTATCGACCAAGAAACGTAGTTCTTTGTGCAATCCACGTATGGGCTATAACTAACACGATATAGGGTTATATTCATGAGACTGAAAAACTAAGATTTCAAGTATCGAAACAAATCTGCAGCCAACGCGGCGCAGTGCGGCCTTTTGAACCGGTAGCGCAGCGGGAAAATGCCCGGTGGGCCAGTACGTGCCTACTGTATGGTGGCAAATTGCACGAATGCAAAACGCACGGTCTCGATAAGGGTTTCATATGAAAGAAAACAACTACGATAACGACGCTACAAAACAATAATTAAATCTTAAAACAGTTACTTTTAACTGCTAAAAATGCCTTTCTTTACGATGCTAGTGTTACTGACGAAATGAGATTTAGGCTGTCTCGTCTCGCAAATATCTTGTCTAGAGAGTGACTCGACTTGAAAAGATGTATACTTTGCGTTACGAGAGCTCTGTCTCGTCTAGCATGCTTTTGTCTCGTCTCGTCTCGTCTCGTGGCAACACTACACGAGGCTATTGTCTGGGAAGCTTGACACAGCATTGTGTGAGGACTAGCCGCTATAGGCTACAGCATAAAAGTTAAGACTGTTCCAAGGTATACTATGTTCAACGTACAACAGTCTCCTTTACTTAAGAAACGAATTTTCAGTCGTATGCTGCTCTCCAGTATCTTCACAATTAGAGTTGTATGTGTACTGGCATAGCACGCGTCATTAAGTCTATGGTAAATACATACTTTTGATGTAGATAATTGGGTTAGTTTACTGAAATTATTACATTTGTTTCACATTTGAATTTGCTACGTTTCCCAATTTAAATTCATTTCATGAAATATGACAAATTTTACAATTTTCCAGTAGCCCGTCAAGAGTTTGGTGACCAGTGATATGTTATTGTGTATCAGCAGTGTGCGAATTAAGAACATTTTACATGGACGGGTGTTGAACACACGTGTACACAAGGGGGATTTCCCCTCATTCCCCTCGCTAATTTGCACACTGTGTGCCAGCTGAAAGAGGAGCACCGAACACATGCTATAAGTCATACAGGAACATATAATAATTAACAGTAATTTTCACTAGTGAATGGCAGTTGTTTAAATTAGGAAAAATAATTTAAAAAAACAATACATCTTAAAAACATACTTTTCTTAAATAATTCGTCCTAAAAAGTAAAAAATAATTTTGTGTATGCATGGCTAAAAAGAAAAGCATGGAGTGCGCCAATTCAAGAATTTATAAAGTGAATGTATATGAGAATGCACAAAATTATACTTTTATGCTTTTCTTTTTATTCACGAATAAACAAAAATAGTTTTAACTTTTTACCACGAATTATTTAAGAAAAGTATGACCGTAAAAAGTGTTGTTGTTTTTTTTTGAGATATATCGACGTTCGGACACATTTTCTCAAGCTAAATATTTGTGACCCAAATCCTAGTGTTCTGCAACCAGTGAAACCACCCAGGCTATGTATTTATTTTAGGATAAAGAAGGCCATATTAATATATATATATATATATATATATATATATATATATATACTTTTAAAAATACAAATAAATATATGAAAGTAATAATGGAATATTGTATTGCCACCCGACTTGCGTCGCTGTGCAAAATTTCATCATTCTATGACATCAGGAAATTAACGTTCCAAGATTTGAGGACACCACGAACCATTGTGAACTAAAGAAAAGAATGTTAAAAGTAACGAAATTATTAGTTTTTAAATTTTATTTTTTCAAGAAAAACGTTGAGCACAATATTTATTTGACTGAATTTATTTTTACCTTTAGGCTTCTTTGGCTCAGACCGTGATACGGTAGGGGAAACGATGTTCGAAGGCAGCTAGGGTGCTTTACTAGCATTGGATGGCTATGACTGAGGAAAAAAAAACTAGTAAACCTCAGTTATGATGCTCTGTCGCTTAGCGTGAATCCATCTTCCGAATGCGAAGTCAAAGTTTAATTAAGCTACTAGTTGCTAAGGTTTTCGATCGCTGTATCCTATATTTGAATACAATTTTCCCATGCATACTGCAAGCATAAAGGTAACTAATATATTACGAGGCACTATATTTTTGAATATATTAACAATTTTTTTATTTTCTAAAATAACAAATTACATCAGCTATAAACGACAAGAAACGGATTCCTATTCCAAATTTTGGGGAGAAGAGGTCGGCATTAAATTATAGTATTTCCAAAGGAACAACTTGTTTCGGGATATGATCTCCTTCAGCTCTAAAACCATCTTCATCGGCGATGTAAGTTAATCTGACCGGCTTTCCGTCGGCACCGAGGTAAGACACTCCTCCTTCTTGGACTAAGATATAGCCAAGACCATCTCGTCTTAGCTTCAGAACTCCTCGCTTTGTTTCTGCAACTCCATCTCCAGTTAGGTAGCTGTTGTGAATAGAAGATCAGATCTCGTATAAATGCAGTGCAAGTTCAAGTACAAAATGAACTACAATTTCAAAATGATAATGAAAATCGAATTGCAGCCAATGATGACAATGTCTATCAATACTAAGTTACTTTACTCTCACGATTTTTTGGGGGTTTCGGAAAAGAAACTGACTTTATTTTAACCTCTAGTTAAATATTAATCTACGAGTTAATCTAAATATCATAGAATGCAATAGATAGCATACCCATTCTCTCCGAATGTTTTTCTGCTACTTGGTATGAGTCCAACCGAACTAGAAAAGGGATAATACTAGTACGCAAGGTTTTTTCTGCATTCGGTTAAAAAAAAACTAAAAAGCACGGAGTGCGAGATGAGCATTTGATACTTCACCTTATGGGTCGGTAATGTATTAAAAGAGGAGATATGGAGAGAGACTCACTAATATTACTTTACTCCTAGTTCGTCTTGATTGACACCGGTGGCATGAAAGATATGGAGAAAATAGCAAGTCACTGTCTATTATCATTTTATCTATAGGACATAGACTAATTCATGGGTTAAGTTAATTCACTATTAAAATGTTTTGTGCAACTTAGCCTAAAAGAATAGAATAAGCCTTATTTCACTTTCGCGACATGCTTCACACTTTACCCCTCGCCAATCAGGAGGAAGTAGTAAAGAGAATAGACGAGAAAGGAACAATACTGGCGATAGTAAAGAAGAAGAAAAAGAAACTAGTTAGAAGAATGTAAGTTAATGGATGTAGGAGAAAGGTTTAGAGGAAGGGGAAGATGGATGTACAGTACCTCGTAATTGAAGGTTTAAGAGGAAGGGGAAGAAGACGTATGCAACTCCTTAATAGTATTAAGGAAGAAATTCGTAAAAAGGAAGGAGCAAGATCGAAATGAATGGAGAAACTTATCAGACCTTCAAAGACCGGTCCTTTTCGACAGAGCAACAACAATGGTGAATGATGCCTTAAGTAATTGTAATTCTTTCTTTTTTCCACTCTGTTTCTTCTTACCTGAGAGAAAATTGTCCGGCATCGTCGACTACTTGAAAGTGTTGCAGTATAGGCACATGTGGTGTTAGTACTGGAATTGGAGGTGCGGGTACCAGAAATGGAGGTGCAGGTACTACAACTGGAGGTGCAGGCACTACAACTGGGGGTACAGGCACTGCAACTGGTGGTGCTGGTTCAATAACAACAGCTTCAGGGTATTCATCAGGATATTCTGTTTTTATCAGTGGAAGCACGGCTGCAGACGCCACGGCGACGAACACAAGAACTAGGCAGATCTGCAAAATAAGATATATTTAAAAAATGAGAATCAGAAATAAGAATTACAAATATTAAATAACATAACATTGTATGATGAGTATCACTTGTAAGACTTTCTTCCACGGAATCAAGACCTAAACAAATCTTTCCACCTATGTTCCACTTTCCTCGTCCTGTCCCTCGTTTATTGAAAAGTATAGCTATTCTATGTTTATGTTGGTTCCAGTGGTCTAAAGCTCTGACACCTTACACGTGACTATAGCCGTTATTGAATGAATGAGGAAAGTATCGCCCAGAGTTTCTATTGAAAATACAAGCGCGGTTTCGTGTGGTTGAACTGAGGAAATCCCTGAAAAACGTGAATTTTAGGTTGGAACTCGTCCCGCTTCACCAGTCCTTATCTAAAGTTACAGATGGTAACAATCATACCACGAGGGGCTGCGTTCCATCGTTCATCCGTTGAGCATGAAGGTGGAATCAAAACACAGAATGCAGCTGCCATTCCCTACTGCTTCATCACTTAAAGCGACCTTTCCACAGCAGCCTATGTCACCTCTACCAAGTTGTATTTGTACAAAACTCAGCCACAAAGTCCTAGCTAGTACCTATTATGCAAGAGAAGCTCCGTTCTCAAATTATGAACGCAGCCATCAGCATTCAAGTTCACACATCAGAGTAACAGTTGAGGAACACGTGTTTCAGCATTAAGAAATACAGAGTCAGTTTGAAGAAAGGGGGCGGGGAAATACACATAGCAACAGCGACGATTTTGCACTTTTAAAGAAAACTGCACACATAGAATCTGCGCACTTTTAATGTGCAAAAATGTGAACAGGCAGATTTCTACAGATTACGAATATTGCATCAACAATCAGAAACAATTTCAGTTTCTGCACCTAGTAGCACTGATGTCCCCATCTTCCTTTAACGAACTGAGCCATGAAGCCACGGTTCTACAGACAGACCAACTATATGATAAACATAATACTAATAGCCCAGTGATTCCTAGGTAAGATAAAATGGATTTATTCCTACTATACTTGGCGTTTGGCTCCTTTTTTTTTTTTTTTAAATCATTTTTAACAATATTTAACATTTTGAAATAAATATTTCTTTATAGCCTATTGATTGAAAGAATCACAAGGCAACTTATTATGTTAACTGGGTGAATTCTAAATTGTATTTCTAATTTCTAATCTTAAATAAATTTTTATCACCAAAAACACAATCAAATGATTCACCTGTAGTTAACCAATTCCAATTTTCATTACAGTCTGTTAGCTACTTGTTGGGACTAAAATTACCCTTTAAAAGCTAAGAATTGAAAGACAAGACATTTTTATTCGTAGATGTGAACTGAAAGTGATCTGCAGCTCTCCATTTCTTTAGCTCAACTGTCCCCCTTTGAAAAATAAAATCATAACCTTATATCGAAATATTATTTGATCATCGAAAGTATCTAAATATAATGTAAATAGTGAAATAATATTTTCTAACGGTCGTTTAGCCTTGTATCGTTAAAATAACTTGCGAACTAAGAAAAAAAATCTTTATTATGAAATTATTTTGTTTATCTTCATTTCATTTGTCTTTATTTCACATTCGAAACAAAATTTGATCAACTAGTGTTGGAAATATTTTAATCCTTTTTGTTTTTCCATCACCAATTGAATCCTCCTACTTTATAAGGAATAAAGTCTAAAACCCTAATTTTCAGTACAGGAAAAGAAAACATTAGTATTAAAACAGTTTTGTATCAAATAAAATGAACTTTGTGGGTCATTGCTTGCTATAGACCTATAACCAAGAAAATCATTTTATTTTCCAGAAAATTGTAATAATAATAATGGTTTGTACAGAAAACAATAGGATTTTTGACTTACATTAGTTCCTTTTCCCTATTAACTATGACGCTTTGAAACTTTACCGAAGCATGTAAATATTAAATAATGTATCTAAATTGAATTTTAATTTAAATTTCAAGGCCTTTAGGCAACTTTAGCTCAGGTCGTTATGTATCCAAAGTATTGTAATGTAAAGTAACGAAAACTACGTTAACTAACCAATAGTAATCAAACCTAACTGAACGAAACCTAACCTAATCAAATCTTAGAAACGCAAAGCGATATGAACATTCTTACGTCAAAACACATTATAAACACTATTTAATAAACCAATTCATAATATATTATAAATTATAATAGACATATAACAAAAAAGTAACTCTGTGGGGGGGGGGGGCGGAACGCGAAACATTATATCAATGAAGTGGAATGAAAAGGTTTAGAAAGTTATCGTGACAAAACCGAGTTGCACGAAAAGCAATCCAAAATTCAGATTCAGTTTGAACTCTAAATTCGTATACTTACGGTTCTCATATTAGATATTTGATGGATACTCCTTCTAAACGTGTCAATGAAGAGTGTGTTGAATTCACAAATTTACTAGCTTTTTATACAAAAGAACTTAAAAGAAGAAGCAAAAACTGTTATTGGCCTTAACGAAGTGTAGACCCAGGCAAAAGGATGTAGATGTCTGAAGATTTTGTTTTTCGGAGACCAAAAACAAAGCTCACTGAAATCTTTTATCTTCTCATACTAACGGGTATTTTTAATTTTAAGAAAAGATTTTGATCTTGTTTTCAAAAATCTTATACCCATTTACAATTCTCAAGCAAACAGGAAGTACATATTTTAAATATTATTATTTTAAAAAAAGTAATAGCTTTAACTACGGGTATAAACATTGATCTGGAAATGAAAATAATTTATTTTTATCAATTTTTTTTAGAAGATCTTCGATTCATATCTTCGAAAGCACAAAAGATATTTTTATGCATGAATAGAAATACCATGCATGCTTGGCTGTTTCTATTAATTTATGTTTTCAGTTTCAAGCCAAGGATAATTGAAGTCTTTGCTTCTATATATTAAAAAAAGTAAAATAAACAGGACTTGTAGTTTAACTAATATATGATTTTTTCTCCAATTACAATATCTGTAGTGTTGTTGAGCTGATATTAATTGTTGACATCTCTTTTTTATGATTCCCACAATATGAACGATTCTCTAAATGTCAATATGCTCAGTGGCGGGCCAAACGTGCAAGCCGAGGAGCACCGTAAAGATTGTATTCTGCTCGAATCGAATCAACGGTACTAGGTGCAGGGATGACGAAATAATGATATTGGTAGAAGATAACATTTTGATATTGATAATTTCTCATGTCTTTCCATTTACTAAACGTCTTCTAGAAGTAGCACCGAGCCGCCGTAGCTCAGTGGTAGAGTATTGGCGTAGCATTCGGGTGGTCGTGAGTTCGATCCCAGTGACCGACCATCCTGACTCTAGGGTTTTTCCTCAGTCACACCAGGCAAATGTCAGGATGGCACCGTCAACGTAGGCCCTGGCCGATACCTTCCCGAATCCTTTCCTCTCCCCTATGCCGGTCTGAGCCTTAGATGCCTAAAGACCATAGAATAAAATTCAATTTCTATAAATAACTGAATTGTTTTTTTATTGTTCGTGCAATATTCGTAATAATTGATTTTATGTGTTTGTATTACGATGTACCATGTTCAAGGATATTCATATGGAGAATGTACATGAAATTGCTTCTGATAAAAGAAAATTTATTAAGTAAATTATATGCATTCCTTTATTGTTTTAGTACACCAGTGTATTCTATGAGTAGCTATTTCTTCTGTAAAAAATTTACTGCTATTAAAATAGAGGAATCTTGTAAAATAACTTTGCAGTAGTAACTTTTGACTTCGGCCCGTCACGATTATCAGTTACGTTCTCGTTAAAATCCACAATCACATACATTCATGCCCCAGCCAGGATTCGAAGCCGGGACCTTCGAGTCGGTGGTTTAGTGCCCTAACACACAGGGCTACCAGGTCAGCTAGAGAAATCTTGTGTAGGCCCATACACGTAAAATGTATTCTTTGGTTCTGAACACGTTAGTGATTTAATTTCGAATTTCATTTATGGCCCTTATGCAACTATGCCTATAACCCAAATAGCGGTAGGGAGTGGAAGCAAGTCGGCCCGAATAAGCTTTAAAGGGTATCAGCCCAGAATTGTAGCCTGGTTTAACTGAGGGAACTCTGAAAAAAAAAACTTCAGTCAGGATGGCTGGCTTTTACTAGTTCATTTTTTTCAAAAGGAAGCTAACATGCAATCCAGCGAGTAAGAACTATCTACTAACTAAATCGTTAATTTCTAATATAATTTTGGTACCGTGTTAGACATGGTTGATTCATTACAGGTGTGAAATTAGAAAATAGGTAAATAAGATCTTACGTGCAGTCACATGTTTGGAATGTACACTTTGCAGAATGTTGTACTGAAACTGTCAGACTACTGAATCCACACAAAATACCGCGTTGGCAGCATTCTCTTCGTGTGTTTACTCGAACTTTGAAAAGTTTGTTGCTTTTTTGAGAAATAATAATAAAAAAGTTTTCAGGAAGATGATCGGGACGGGCGTAAACCATAGGGCTGTCACCGCCCATAAAATTCATTTTATCTTTCAGGAAGATGGGTAACACAAAATTGACAGATGAGGGACTGTACGTTATTTGACAGGGCTGTCAGAACTTTCAAGCATGCCATATCAATTGTCTTATTTGAGTTTTCAAGACATCTTCGGGATTTTGCCGGGCCTATCACTGTAATTCAACAGGCCCTCACCGCCCTGGTCTACATTACATTGGGAGAAGAAATCTCATTGTGAAATAAGTTATGACAGCGGGTTTTATTTTCAAGTGCGGTGATCCCCTTCCCGCTGCCACTCCCAGTGCAATATCTTCGACCTGTTTAGTGCAGCCGGCTGCATCGCGAAGACTTCCTGGAATGTCAATCACAACTACCCACTGAAATCTCTGCGTTCATCACAGAACAGGCAAGAGGATCAGGGAGCATATGGCTGACACATCAGGACGTCATTGGGAACTTCAAAATAATGCTAAGCAACAGCATTCACATTGTTGACTTAATGATATAAAGAAACCATGACGGAATAACAATCAGTATAAAATATACTTGCAAAATAACAATTGATTTCGTATTATCAGTGTTGTATTAATCGAATGTGACTGTCAAGATTTTTTTTCTGTATTCTTGGTCTCCCACCAGGCGCCTCCCAGGTGGCGGATAGGGGAATGCCGACCAGATGTTGTGGGTACCGGAAATATTCCGGGGCGGACCAAAACCAGTACTGCTGCCTTGCAGTTAGTAGAGGGATCTACAAAGGCTAGGGAAAGATAACCCCGAACAAAAATATCATGGTGAGGGGAAGCAGCATCACCATTACCACTCTGAGGCTGAAGATGAATGACATCGGCAAGGCTCAGAGATGGACAGAGGACGACATCTTAAATGTCTACCTTTACTGCGAGGTCGTAGAGCTGACAACTCTACACCGCTAAAACATGTCAAGAAATAATAACATATGGTTCATGGATTCTCCTGGGGTAAAATATTCCAGAGGTAAACTAGTCCCTCATTCGCATCTCCGGGCTGGGACTGCTTCAGGGGGCTCCAAGAACAGGATTAAGAGAGACCTTAGAATAGGAACGTGGAAGTACGAACATTATACCAAACGGGCGCTCTTCAGGTGGCGGTACGCGAGACCGATAAGTACGAGCTAGACATATTAGCGATACAAGAAGTTCGGAAGGGGGGGGGGTCAAGATAGCATCCCACAGAGCAAGTACACTTTCTACTACGGGGGAACACAGTCTCACGATTTCGGAACAGGATTCCTCATTAAGAACAGCATCCTTCAGGCGGTTCAGAATATAGAGTTCGTAAACGAAAGGCTATCGTACGTTACGATACGTACTCGATGGGGCAACACGTTTTTATTAAACGTCTATGCTCCGAACGATGTGCAGAGGCGGCGTTTGGGGGTGGCAACTGGGGCAACCGCCCCAGGCCCCGCGCTTAGGGAGGTCCCGCGTTCCGAGTATATATTTTTTACACAATGATATAGAAGTCGATTTGTAAAAAAAGTTTACAAATAAACTATTTTGTATAGTTTCCATGCGAAATGTAATGTGAAATGGAAATGAATAAAGAAGCACTTGTAATTAGCAATGCAGTTTTTAAAATATATTGTACTTTCTTTAAATAAATTATGTCGGATTTTGTTTCATATGAAAAAGTTGTTCATTAAAAAAGAGAATACTTAGTTAGGGTTAGGAATGAAAGGAAGAAGTGAGAGGAAGCATTTAGGGGGAAGTTGCTTACTGCTTTATCGGCTTTAGGTGTAACATTTCGGCGCTCAGCGATTTTTATTTGTACCTTGGCCCCGCGGGGTCATCATTGCCCTAGGCCCCGCGCTCAGCTAACGCCGCCTCTGCCGATGTGGCTACTGATAACGGCAAAGATACATTCTACGATGAGCTAGAAAGGCTGTTTGACCGATTACCGAAGTATAATTCGAGAATTGTGTTGGGTGATTTGAATGCAAAGGTAGTGAGGGAAGAAAAATATAGACCTACTATAGGCAAATGCAGCCTTCACGAAAAGACCAACAACAATGGAGAAAGACTGATAACTTTCGCGATTTTGAAGAACCTACCGGTAAAGAGCACGTACTTTGAACACAAAGACATACACAAATACACATGGGTATCTCCGGACGGCAAAACTGTCAACCAGATCGATCACGTATTAGTAGACAGACGAAGATACCAACATAGTGGATGATATAGGTCGTACAAAGGAGCGGAAGGTGACACCGACCATCAATTAGTGATCACAAAAGTAAGGCAAAAGTTATGCAACGCAAACAGAGAAAACAAGGGGTCAAAACAACTGAAATTCGAAACAACTGAAAAGATTAATTAATCCGAGCATAAAAGCAGATTACCAACTCGAACTCTCAAATAGGTTCGAAATCCTAGCCAACTCGAGTAATAATAATAATGAAATTGATGTAAGTAATGTGTGGGAGTCAATTCGTGAAACAATTAAGAGCACAGCGAAGGAACGCGTAGGTGAGAAGAAACAACAGAACAAACCTTGGTTTGATGAAGAATGCCTTAAACTTCATGATGAACGAAAACAAGCAAGGCAACGATGGCTAATTAATAAGAGCAAAGCAAATATCAACCACTACAGTAACGCGAAACGAAACGCCACACTCGGGTTCAGAAACAAAAAGCGAGAATATCTTACGCAGAAGATTCAGGAGATAGAGGATGAAATTTTCGATGATGAACTACCTCCAGGATGGTTCTACGATAACTGGCGAATACCACACAAAACTTCTGGGTCAATTAAAGGAGGTTATCAAGAAGAAACGTCGAGGGAAATTAGCAAAATCATGTTGACAATGCTCCAGTACACAAGTCCCAGATTGTGACGGATAAATTGAATTCCATGGGTTTCAAATCGGTCAAACATCCCCCTATTCACATGGTCTAGCCCCTTCTGATTATTGCCTGTTCCCACAACTAAAACATATCTGAAATTACATCGATTTGGTGACATTTCTGACGTCATCGAAGCCACAGAGAGCTGGTTTCAGGTGCAATCAAGGAACTTCTTTTTGCAGGGGCTACAGAAGCTGCAGGAGAGGAGTGTTAAATGTGGTAGGCTCAGAGCGGAATATGTTGGATAAATCTGCAGTACCTTCGTTCTATCTCAATTATTTCTGGATAAAACCAGGATTCAGGAACTTATCAGCACCCCCTCGTATGTTGTTTACCATAATAATAATTACAAGTATGTATGTGTCAGTATATATATATATGGACCACATACAAACATTGAATGACGTTATGGAAACGTCTAATGAATATGAACTTCCACTATGTTTGGGATTCATAGATTTTGAAAAAGCTTTCGATTCGGTCTCCTTGGCAGCAGTACTTAAATCACTTGAACATCAAGGCATCGAAAGTGCATACATCAGGTTACTGCGAAACATTTACTCGACTACCACTTCTGTCAGTAGACTGCATCAAGACAGTGAAACATTTAAAGTTGGAAAAGGGGTAAGGCAAGGAGATTCAATTTCTCCAAAACTGTTTTGTGCGGTCCTGGAGAGACTGTTCCACAATTTAAACTGGGATGAAGTTGGAATTAAAATTAATGGCGAATATCTTCATCACCTACGGTTCGCTGATGATATAGTCCTGTTTGCTTCAAGTGCAGAAGAACTACAAACCAGAATGGAAGAACTGAGTAACGAGAGTTCGAAAATAGGCCTTAAAATGAACTTAAGTAAAACAAAAGTAATGTACAACCAACATGCTGTAAGGAAGGAAGTGAAGATTAACAGAGAGACAATATGCATAGTTGATGAGTATGTTTACCTAGGCCAGCTTAAAACATCGAATGCAAAGTTGACTGATGAAATAAATAGAAGATGTAAAATGGCGTGGAGTTCTTTTGGAAGACTACACTTTATTTTCAAAAGCAAACTACCAATGCGTCTGAAGCGTAAAGTTTATAATCAATGTGTCTTACCTGTAATGATGTACGGCTGCGAAACTTGGACATTGAATGCGCAAACTACTCAAAGATTGAGAGTCACACAAAGAGCAATGGAGATATGCATGCTAGGAGGAGGGACAGGAAGAGAAATGAATGGATTCGTGCACAAACAAAGGTAGAGGATGTAATCAAGACTGCGAAGAAGATGAAGTGGAGATGGGCCGGTCACATAGCTAGACGAACAGATGGAAGGTGGACGACAAATGTACTAAAGTGGATTCCTAGAGAAAAGAAACGACCGAGACGACGTCAAAATGTAAGATGGGTAGATGAAATCAAGCGTTTTTCAGGAGCTACATGGATGAGGATAGCAGCAGACCGAGATATGTGGAAAGAAAAGGGGGAGTCCTTCATCCAGCAGTGGATAGAAAACGGCTGAATATGATGATGATGATGATATATATGTGTGTGTGTGTGAGAGAGAGAGAGAGAGAGATAGAGAGAGAGAGAGAGCAGTGTGTGTGTGTGTGTGTGTGTAGGTGGGTGTGTTTGCCTTATCCCTTGGGTTAGACAAGCCATAGGATGTATGATGTCATGTTTGGCTTTGAACATTAGAACCCTCTTTTTTGATTCGGGTGGTCGAATTCTTATCTGGTTCTTGTCAACAAGGGGGGAAACGGTTTTTGAGCTTTGTTGTCAACAATTTATGTTTACAGTTCTAACTGAGATATGAGCACAATAGTTTTTCCCGTTCCCTTTCTTCCCTCTCTAACACCTTTTTCAAAAACGTAATAACTTTTCTTTGAACGATCGTATTTTTTGTGCGTTCTTTTTCAATAAGTAAGAGTAAGTAAGTGAGTAAGATATCTTTTCTTAGTCTTCTTGTTAATACGAAGAAAAACTTCATACTTTTTTTTGTATAGCGAATAATATTTTATAAATTATAATTCAATGAAAAATTTTAACATTACACGCTATGATATAACTACATATATAGAGATCAATTCTCGCTAAAAGTAAAATTCACGCTATGAATAAGTTTCTAACTTCTTTATACTATATTCACACGTTATAGTCTACTTTCTTGTAAGAAGTTGAACAGTTTTTCTTAATTTTAAGAACATGTCTGTTTTTCATCTTTCAATAAACAAAATGCTATAGAAATAATTTAATAAAAATACGTGTTTGTCGATTTCCTACTTTCTGTATTTCAGAGGACTTTTGACCCATTGTGATAGGACTTTTGCCCCCTATGCTGGGGCAAAAATCCGAATTTGTGCATTCTCTTTTAAATGAATGTATTAAATGGATGCCTTCTCTTTCAAATGGATGGATGTCATTAAGTAATAAATTGGTAGACTTTCTATATAGCAGCCTCAACATATAAAGGAATGTTCACTTTATCTTACCGTTATTTGTTTCGGATCTAGTGTAATTCAAATTCAAACTGCGGATTTTCCCCCCCGCTTAATCTACTCGGGTTTTCCTCGATTGAATCTTATCCAAAAAAAGTACGACAAAAACGTTGATTATAAGAGGAGTTGTGTCTTTTAGCTGAGATTAATTATGGGTTTTCAGACTGCGAAATTTCTTTTAGGTTCACGGATATGTTTATAATCTTGCTCGCTAGGTGGTACCATTAACAATGCAATTCTTAACATAAATATTTGCAACGTAAATTATAACATACAAATTTTCTTGAAGACTAGTATCTCAATCAGATATTTTTTTTCAGTCCTGTAATTTCCAAAGTTACTCTATCCACATTGGACTGAATTTTATATATTCATTTTATATTTTAGTGAAAGATGATTCATAGGAGAACACAAAAGAAAAAGCTGCAAAATATTTCATTTCACTCTGTTAAAAAAGTTCGCTATGTGAAGTCATAATTCTTTGTTTACTTCTTGTGTTGGTGAAAGATGATAAGTCTAACTTATACCCTTTTAAAAGTAAAAAAAAATAAAAATAATAGGTTTCTGAAAATCCAAGCGAGTACAAGCGAAAAATGTAAAAAAAAAAAAAATGTTTCTTTTGTTTTGCCGGGTCGTTTCTGGTCATAAGCAATCAGAAATATTCCGCAGAAGTGCTGGCACTATGGAGATCATAATCTACTATCGCAGTATCTTGTAGACTGTGTAAAAACATACCTGGAAGAAAAATTGAAGGTCGTGACGTTGAGAGCGAATCCGCATTCTTACAAAAGTGACAACTTCTCAAAGACTGTTTTGTACAAACATATTTTTGATGGGAGTAAATACTTGAATGTTGTTATTGACCAAAAAAAGGATCCTCTCCCACCTGTTATTTCCCTTGTTTGCATCTTCAGAAGAATTTCTTTGTACGCAAATTTCATTATTCTGCACTCATTCTCAAAGAAGGAACAGATTAATTAATGTTATTTTGGGAAATAATAATAGAAAACAACAGGAAAAGTAAATAAGAGGTGCAGTTTGAGTGAAAAATATGTTAATTGTACTTCCTCCAGAAAACTGACTACGTTTGTTTTACAAAGATCTCTTTGTTGATGTTGGCAAACTTTAATGTTTTTTTAGGACATAATAAGATAAATTTCTTATCAGCTTCTTACATTTATCGGTAGTAAAGTAACATGTTTCGAGTCAATTAGATAACAAGTCAATAAGGTGGTAAGCACTCCTACCCAACGCGTTCAAAATGGACGTACCCGTCACTTAGATTTTTTTCTTCTTTCTTTATTTTTCTTTCTTTTTTTAGAAATGCTGCAAACACAGGGCGATGGCGAGCCACATTTAGCAGCACACAGGATGAAATTGTTCCATTCAAACTGCAGTGGCAAAGGTAAGCACGATCTTACTGGTACCACTGCTGGCTTAGGAAAGCCACTGAAACGATACATACTAAGCCATCGTCTTGCATCAGTGTACGCAAACCCCTGGTGGGTCCAGGATTTTGGTGAGGGGGGATGCAAGTGGAATAAACAAGAGATATTTTCGATACATTACCACTAAGTGATTTTTTTCAAGTACAAATTTATTATATATCCCCTCCTATTTCTAGAATATGACATCAGTGGTTCAGTGTCCCATTAAATTCTTATTTATAGATATATTAGATTTGTTAGGAAGCAAATCGAAGTCTTTTCTGAGATTAATTGCTGAAATAATGCTATATAAATCATTTATTTTCTTTTGAGGGTGGGTGCTGGTGCCCCCTAGCTGGATCCACCAGTGATGCAAACGGAGCCGCAGCGACTGCCATTCCACTCAGTGTTGCCAAACTACATATTCTTTCGAGCTACGGAGGATTACAGTACATGCATTTTACGGCTTCGTATTCACTCTTTTTTTTTTTTTTTTTTTTTTTTTTTTTGTTGCATCACTGCATGCTCTTTACGCGTCGTCATGTTGATATGGATTGATCTTTTGGATCGCCTCGGCTGTAGCTTGGACGTGGCCTGTGGGCACTGCAGTGTCCCCGTCTGCCTAGGCACACAAATAGTACTATTCTGCATCCAGATGAAAGCAGCAAGTGATATGGTATGTAAAATGGATTTGTGAACCTAGAATTTCGATGCATTTTATCTCTGTTAATTTAATTTAGATGTGTTTCAAATAAGTATCTCACCAGTAGTTAGGTATCCTAGCATTTTGAGAGTCACTCAGCATTAAGGCGAGATAATGGCTAGTACTTTCAATTTCAGTACCTTCGCCGCCTTTCCGCCTATTTAAATTGCGGAAAAGATCTGAAGACTTGGAGATAAACCATTCGTACTTCTATGAGTAATGTAGTGTCCGTGACTATTTACATGACTACTATCTAGTCAATCGGTCGGAGAGAACCCACGCAACACTCATTTTCGAAAGTTTGTCTAATAATAAGTTATATGTCCGCGGCAAGTAAAACAGGAATAATCTACCCCAAAGACAGTAAGAAGGTCATCGAAGTAGACTTTAAAAGTAGCATCAACTATAGCGTAGAGCAAGGTAAAATATTCAATGCTTTCGAACCAAAGTTAAAGTGCTGTAATTTCGCTATCTAGACACATGTGAATCAGACTTGGATTTCAGAGAGAAAGAGAGAGAATGAGAAATTTTAAGGCATTAAACATACATATCTGATAGTAAACCAACCAAATGGTAGATAGCCTACCAAATAAAGCGGACATCTTCACTTCACACATGTTTCCACTTTCACTGGCAAAACCACAAATCACTGACATGCTCAAGGTGCACTAAATCACTATCACACATATTGAAGAAAAGGGGCTTAGAACCACAAATATTTATATTTTATTTTAGAAAAACAAGAAGAACTGTGAAACAGTAATTTACGTCGTTTCTGCACCCACTGATTCAATGTTTCCAGTTTGAAACCAGACAACCCCAAGTCCATCTATTTTCAATCTAAGAAATTTCGTTGATTAGTAAACAGTATTAGCTTCATTTGTACATTGAGATAGTAACAACTAACTTTTTTCCATCCATTTGGGACATACTATTTGGCTTACTCTCTGTGCACCTTTTATAAGAATTTATTATTCTGTTCTTTCTTTAAATTGAATTTTCTTAAAGAACTTATATCCTGCAAATGAATTTAAAATTCTATCCGATAGGCCGACCGCTATAAATCCACACAGCTGGACTATCTGCTCCAAACTTCTTATGTCTATATTTCACCACAGAAAGACCAAAAGATTGTTTTATCCCAAACGTTTAACCAAGAGAGGAACATTGTGACCCTCCCTCCTCTACCATTCATTCATTTGACGTTGAATAACACATCCAATACATTCTATCTGTTTGTGCAATCTAAAATCCAAATGAGAAATGCACTCGTAAGTCGTAATAGGTTTTAGACTTAAGCTTAACACAGGTCACCTAATACCAAATCTCCTTGAATAAACTAAGGTAAGTTGCGGTAATAGGACCCTTCTTCAAGAAATGAATTTTCTTCTCTTTATCTAATAACAATAGAGGGGAAAAATGTTAAATTAAAAAATGTTCTTTGATAAGAGCTCTACGCAAGTAATCCAATGTAATAAGTATAATTTTCTCAGTTATTGATACAGAGATGAATTAAGCAAATCCATTAAATGGGCCTTATCATCTCCATCAGCAGGTAATAAGGGCCATGGCAAAGTTATACTTGAAATTAATTTTGATACAGAATAATTAGGTCAGATGAGAGAAAAACACTTTTACCATGTAGATTACAAGCTGTAGAAATATTGTATTAATAAATTGTAGGTATAAAAATGTAAAAATAATTAAAAACTCAAAATTTGCTTAAAATTTTTAATTTAAAGAAACTGCCTATACCAAACTTTACAAAAACTTGTGTCCTTCCATAAAGTTTAGATTTGGCTTATGAAAAGAAACATTTAGTTAAAAAAAAAGTTAAATTTACGAGAATGAAGTAAGCGTTTCTATAACTAATAGTAAACTTTTCTGCAAGACAGTATACAAGATAAGTCCATTCATTTTTGTAATACTCACAAGAAAACAAATCTTCTTTGTCCTGTTTAGTCAGTCCCACACCATTGCTCATCTACCCGTATCCGACACTTTCTGCAAGCTGCATGTCTGCCTGATAATCTTCCTTACACGCAGCACAATACCAACTTTCAATTGAGGCATTTTCAGTAGTACATATTGAGGGAAATAAGAAGCTTTTGGCGACGCAGCAGAAGTTGACGAGAGAACAGTTGATGTTGAGGGGACAGCTGTAGTAGATATTGACTGATTAGCGATGGATGTTCTCAGAGCATCAGTCGATATTGGCAGTTGATCTATTTTGTGACTCCATTCCAGCTAGTTTGTGTTTGCAGCTCCTTCAAGCATTGCAGTTCCTTGTGTTTGCCGCTGCTTCATTGTGCGCAGTTCCTTCAAACAAATTTCTTGTCAGTCTCTGTGCTTTGTAGTTGATGGTCTTTTTTTTTTTTTTTTTTTCGAGAAGACCCAGCCGCTTCCTTTTTTACTTGTAGGGTATTGGTATCAGTTCTTAGAAGAGTGATGTCTTGTTTCTCTTCTTAGCCTTGCGTTTACGTTTCAAGGCAGCCAACCTTACAGAGAGAGGTGTATCATCAGATTCTTCAACATGCGTTACAACACTAGGGGCAAATGCTTCTTCAGATATCACTGTGCGATCGAATGGAAAAAGTCCTGTCACCCTTGTAATATTACTTAGCGTCATACACTTTCTCCAAACTAGAGTGAATATTTCAGAGAATCTTTCCTTGTTTAATTTTATGTCCGGTTTCACGGGGTCCTGGTCCCAACAATGTAAATGCTGAGAATCCCAATGATACTGGAAGGGTCTGAATATGCGGCCAAGGGGATGTAGCTCATGGGTTGTATTACTTGGTGAACAAAATAGAGTAATGCCACGTTCATCCGCTGCTTCTACAATCAAGATGGCAAGACGAGAAGTTGCTCCACCCATGATAAGAGAAAATGTTGCAAACGGAGGTTTAAGCTTTGCTAAGTGTTCCAGCCATTCAACGAAAACTTCACTTGTCATTGAACCTTTGATCCTGGAGGAAGACTGTGTTTGAAGGATTTCTTGTATCTTTTCTCTTTAATCATAATCATGTGAAGAATCACAATGCCCATGGCACTCATAATGCAATAGCTGTCGCGTTCTCAGCATGTTCATGAGAGACAAGATGTACACGTCTAGCTCCTTTCAGCGCGAGAACGTTTTGTTGGTGATGTAACGCAAACCCTTCTTGTGATGAAGTAAAAGATGTTGGCTATGGAATTCGATTATACAAATTCGTCAGAGGAAACTTGGAAAATATACAACATGTGCTTTTAGTTACCGCAGGAAATATGGCCCAATTCATTTTTTAATTGGGCCTTATTTCCTGCAGCGACCCTTTAGTTATTAAGGGATATCCCATAGTCGGCTCTGTATTAAAACTTATTTCAACCACTTCAATGCATTGTTGAATTAGTACACTACAAGCTAGAACTATAATTAAAATCTTGTTTATCCATGAGTATGAAAAAAAAAGGGGGTCGGAATCTCGAAGAAAAATGAGAAAACAGAATATTTAATACTTATCTCTAAACCTCTTTCGCGCCAGATGCTACTCCCACAATGAAAGCCAGCTGGTTTCTGTGTCTAGATAGCATCCAAGGATTGCTACCAGAAGGTAATAATCGTTGTCAAAGAACTGAGGATAAATGAGAACCTCCTACCTTAGTAAAGATTCCTAGGAAGGTTTGTTATTTATAAAACTAAAATAAATTCCAAATTTTATATTCAGGACGAAATAAGATCCAGGACCATAGCAAATTGGGATTGAAGGTTTCATCAGTCCAAGCGAAAATTGGGATAGTACGTAGAATAAGGTCTTGCCGCTACTTTCACATCTTTCCCTATATAGTTATGCTCGTCGTTGGGCACAATCCCGAAGACGTGTCTAGGCAAAGATACCTGCACAGCTTATTAAGGTATAATAAATCGTCCCTTTCGAAGCAGAAGGGCGTAAGTTCTGCAACGGAAAGAAGTTTTTTCGGAAATTTGCAGTTCTTTATAACGATGTTATTGTTTAAGATTTATAGGGTTTTTTTTCATAATTGTTCCTGAAGGACAGATACTTCTTTCCACATTATGTTTCCTTTGCCATCTATTTGTGTATTGGCAGACAATTATAAAATAGCGAAGTTACGCCCTTCTGCTTTGAACGTGACGAAATGAATAAATTCTTATATCCTACCTAAAATGTTTGTGTCGATCTGGCTGTATGCGTATTTGTACAAAATGATTTCGGAATCTAAAAATCCAAACCAATCACGACTTAGCACCACGTTGATGCGTCTGATATGACTAGTTCACGAGTACCCAGATTATGGTAGTACCCTCTTCTTGATTTTCATGGTTGCCAACTTATAAACTTCTTATCGTTGAAAGATTCCAGTTCTGATAACAGCTTCAATGTAAATTTCTGTTCAAGTTCCGGTTTCAGTTTCAAGTGAGAGTAAAATAATCGATTCATATTTAAAAGTTATTTTAAGAAGATCCGTTTACATCAAGTATCGATTCACATGAACGATATACTTGCGGCTATTCTTAGAAGAACCATTTACATCAAAAGTGCAAGATGTAGAGAATTTGTTCAAAAAATGATTAGTAAAGACACAAGTTTGACCATTGGTAAAAGGAACTGTTTTCGTCTATTTCCAAATGCCCAAATTCAAGTCGTCTTCAGCAGCATCAACAAGAAGCCACATGTTTATACAATTCTGATTGTATATGCAAGTCTGTATTTATTTATGTGTTTTAGCGCACCCGAATATATACGTGAAGCTATACAGTCTGTCCTGTCTGTCCGTCGACCCACTCTTCCTTGATCCCATGAACTACAAGTCAGACAGAGGTGAGCGACACACCATTGGATTCGTCGTGATGTAAAAGGATGGGGGAAATTATCACTTGGATTCTATAGATGGTAGAACCTTTTCATTTGTTTAGCTTTCTCCATTGCGCTCATGTATTTATATGAGGAAGATAGTCTGTCTGTCGGTGCCCCCTCCCCGTAGATCTCAGGAACTGTAAGTCAGACGGAGATGATTTATACATCTTTGGCTTCCTCATCGTCTGAAAGAGTGAAAAACTATGATGATGACTCTACTTCTACTTACTTTTCTTTAACGCACAATGGTTCAACTTGTTCTCAAATCTTGCAACCTTAATTTAACTCACTTCCCGACGTCACACAATGACGAAATTTTGTACAGCGAAGTAAGTCGAGTGACAATACAGTATTTCATTGTTACTTTCATATATTTCTATATTTTAAAAGTATTATTCTAGAGTTGTAGTATTATAGTAAAATAAATACTAGCCCGCAACGATGTTTCATTTGGCAAATTGCAGAACACTTTAGGACTCGTGTGACAAACACTAGCTTACAATATATAGGATAAGGAAAAATTATCCGAACACCTAAATAACTTTTTTAAAAAAAATAATTGAAAACTTTTTAGTAATATACTTTTCTTTAAAAACAATTACTAAAAAGTAAAAAATAATTTTGTTTACGCATGATCAAAAAGAAAAGCAGGGATGCGCTCTCATATACAGTCACTTTATAAATTCTTCAATTGGAGGTCCCATAATATTCTGTTTAGTCATGCATAAAGAAAATTATATTTTACTTTTTGTACGAATTGTTTTATTTTGTTTTTTTAAGAGAAGTATATTTTTAAGTTTTTTTTTTTGACGGGGTAGTTCTTAAAGGAACATATGATATTATACGGGGGCACTTTGCTTTTGTCTATAACAACATTACTTATCTTGTTTTTCTATACTTGCCTTACCTCCAATAAAAATTTAAAAGAATGACACTTACACAGAATACACAAAGATATAAAAATAATATAATATCCGAAGTTTAATATAGGTATGTGTATTAAGTGACTTAAATCTTTTGTAGTTAAAAATATAGTTAATGTTCTGGAAGAAAACCCGAAAGTAGATTGAAAAGTCTTTACAAACTTTCTCTTGAGAGTTCAATATCAGTTTGGCATCTGAATGAGAAATTGACAACACGAAGTCCAGCTACTAAATGAAAATATGATTGTAGACATTTAATACCTGTTCCTTTTTCTTTTAAGTATTATAATACATGCTATGGTTTACTTGAAAAAAGAATTAGGTTCATTCGCGTTTAAAACTAAATTAAGAGGGAACTATCATAAAACATTTCAATCATTTTATGAGAAAAAAGTTTACTAATAGTTTTCTTTGTATAAGAAACGTACTTCTATTATAATAATGAGCTATTAACATGCTAAAAGAAGAATTATCTTCTTCTTTCTTACAGACGATAATATCTATTATGTATTTGTTACCCAACATCCTACTTACAACTTATATTCTATACTTCGAATTGATACTGGTGGTTGCCAGGCATACTGACTGATACTTCGCACAGAGCTTTCCTGAGTTTCACTGAGCGAATACCGAGATGGCTCCTAGACTGAAGCTTTGGCTACTACCTTTTCCCTCCCTTCTCCCATGAACAAGACTATTAAAAACGGGTTGCAACGTTAGACAAGAAATATATTTCAATTTGATTTTGTGATATTTTTCATTAAAAGGAGGCTAAAAGTTTGTGTTATTTTTTATATAAGAAAAGAAGCTTATTGTTTCTGCTATATGTTTCAACACGATCATATTTTTTATCTTTATATACCTATACAACACAGAATATCCCAGTGACGTTCCATTTACGTCCCCAATATACGTAGAACATCCCAGAATCTTTGACAACGTGGATATTCCAAGCATTTATTTCTGAGAGTAATAAAAGCATTTTCTAGGTTTAATGTTTCGGAATAATCGTGGAATATTATCATAATATCCCGCAAGAATCTGATAATATCTTACATGTATTAGTAAAATATCCGTGGAACATCCTAAGAAAATGAGCGTTTCGCGGACGTTCTGATACTCGTAGAATGTCCTACGCACGTACGAGGATATCTTATGGATTCCCTAGACGCAGATATTCGAAGCATCCATAGTTCTTCATTGCGCTTCATTAATTGTAACTGATACTCTCATTAACAATGAATTAAATTGACATTTAAATGGCGATGCTGCTTTGGAATCAATGTAAAAGTCACAGAATCTTTTTTAAAAAATGTCCGGATGGGAGAGTAAATAGATTATACAATTGGGAAAGCTGAAATTATTTCAAAATGTAACAATTTACTGTATTTAAATCAGAACTTTTGATAGATCTTAGCGTGTGTCACAGCACAAAAATGTATATTTTTTACTGCACAACCAAACGTAATCTATTGAAACTATTTGGAGAAGGAACACTAAATAATTTGTCGATTTTTACCTGACGTGAAGATATTATCATTTTATTTTTAACCAAGTTCATTCTACATTCTACCTGAAGCGAAAGTTAAGGATATGAGCACAAACAACTATTTTTGGTTAAAGTTTTGGATGTGGCTATTTCCACTTAACTGATGCCGAACGATATTGATACATTAATCTGGCGCCATCCTAAGGAATACGCATCAGGTACAATGTATCTAGCAACATCTATGAACATGTATACTATTTTTAAAACAACCATATTTTTGTTTACTTCCTGTGGAATTTACGTTTTTCAATAGCACAGTAACAACACAAGTAAATAACTGAGGTTAAAACAAACACTTTTTAGATATACACAATGTAACGTTAACAGAGACGACCTTGGTCTAGTGAGTAAGTAAATTTAGGGGACAAGATTTCTTTAGATTAACAGTAAATGCTTGTCAATGGCACCAAGAATATCGTGAAACCCAAATAACGACTTGGTAGCTCTAGCTAATTGTTTTGAGCGCTTAAAATGGTAGACAGATCCATGAAAGAAACAATGTCCGACATTATTCATTAATAAAAAGAAAATAGTAATAATGATGTGAAAGTTTGTTGTTTTAATCTAGCATAACAAACGTAAGGTTGAATACTATAAAATGTCGGGCACTACAGAAGTATATCATAGTTTGAGGATTGATTTCATACAACGAATATTCAAAATTCAACATGAAGTCAGTGAGTATATCTCTCGTGAACAATATTTCATGAAATATTTCTTAAACTAAGATTAGAAGGCCTTACTTGAATTTCTTCTTAAGAAAACTTCGTGAAAGCGTATGGACAAAAACGTAAACTTTGCATAAAGTATTATGTGAACACAGAAAATAGCTGCTCGATGGTTAGAGCAATCCACTCTGGCGCTTGGAGTAGTCGGTTCAAACTCCGCTCATGCATGTGGGCTTTGAGGTGGACAAACACTGTGTGCGTGGGTTTTCTCGGGGGTTCTCCTGTTTTTATTCACTTTCTTCATCTTCACATCTTCATCCATTCGGCCTGAGCCAAAGTTTCCTAAAATCCTTAAAAATTAAATTCAAATTCAAATACACAAGATCGTATTAACGATTGAAATATAGTGTTAAAAATTAATGTAATGTCATGTATAAACTTTGAAGTTACTAATTACAAGCACATGATTTAATTAATCTCTGAATTTTTTTCAAACATCTTCACTTTTGCATTTCAACTACATTTTATTGACTAATTCTTGAATTCATTTATGACCTTTAGGTATTTTTCGCTCAGGCTGGGATAGGGTAGGGTAGAGGATGGGGAAGGTGTCTTATTCCGGTATTCACCTGGTGAAACTGAGAGAAACCCTGGAAAATCTCAATCAGTATGGTCAGCCGCGGAGTTCGAACCCGTGTGTCTAAACATTGCCGATCCGAAATCAACGACGTTACGTCCTGGACCACAAGTGCTGGGCTGAACTATATCTTCTGGCAAGAAACTAACAAATAAATATAAAAAATTGCCTGATCCAAAGTTACCTAAAGACCTTAAATAGAACTCAAATTCAAATAAGAACAAACATTTTCCTTTCGAAATAAGAGACAATTGTAAATCGTTTCCTTCGCTTTTTTCTAAACTTATAATCTAACTGATATATTTTCATTTCGTCAACTATTTTTCTGTATTTATTGATACGTGTCGAGTAGTGGTTCTCAAACTTTCTAAGCTCGTGGTACATTGTTTCGCAGTGTATGACTAGGGTATGTCCATACGATAGGTACGCTGCAAAAAATTGCTATGTTAATTCAACACAATGCGGTGTCCCAGCTTGACTACCACTTTCGTGTGTTAAAACAACACAACACACGGTGTTGATATCGATACTGTGCAGCCTGATGGAAAAACTGCCATCCGGGAGAAATAAAGGCAGAACAAGTTTTCCACATACGGAACATATTTGCTTTAAATAGTGATGCAAGCAAATATGTATATGTTGAATGATTTGTCATGGAATGACCCAAAAACTCTTTTGCGTGCTGGGAATAACGGGATTCCCTGGTTTAACCAGTACATTTCCCACTACTTTATTTCGGCTAGAATGTTTAGTCTGGTAAATTGAAACATTTCTGTACCTTACTTGCGATTCTGCTTCTATTTTGCTAAATCTGGTCTCCAAAGTTCTGTGGTATAGAGTTCAAATTGTTCTGCTGTGTATGGGTCTCTGTGCGTTATTTGCCGTACCTTTGTCTTTTTTTGCACCTCGGATATCAAACAAACTTAAAATTTCAAACCTTTCTTTTACCCTCAAATTAACCAATTGTGTTACTTCGAATTTCAATTGTTTTTATCAATTGCTTTCCCTGTTCATGATACATAACATTTCGATTACTTTTGAGATTATGAACTGTATGATTGGTGTCATCTTCCACTCCTATGTTAAGTTCCAACACCCAGTCTTTGCTTATCTACTTATGTAGATCGATCTAGAGCACGGCTTCTTTATTTGGTATAAAGGAACCCTGAACTGGTCCACCGAAGGATTTCAGGGGGTCCGGAAGAGTAAGATTTAAAATAAAATAACATTTCCGTTCCCTCTGTGTGTAAGTGTTAGAACAAACCATTCAGAATAATTGCAAGTACTGTAGCTTGCGTGGAGCATAATGTCCGTGAACGAAACTATTTTAGTCATAAATAATAAGCAACCAAACAGTTGAGAGTAACAAAATATCAAAATATAACTTACCAATATTTTGACCGTAAGTAAACGGTCAAATTCGAAAACGAAACACACACAACTTCAATTCCTGTCATCATATGAATTCCCTCGAGGGAATATTCAGATTCTCAATACTTTTTAGAAGTAATGAAAACCTGGATATATATGTTCAATTCACTACATGAAGTTCTTACAATTCCAAATACAACTGATTTCATTTATGTTTACTTAATTTCTGATCGATTCCTCAGTATATTTATGAAAATAAGGGAAACCCGATGATCTAGAAACTAATTAACTATTTCCTATTTCACCTACCTGACATGACTGTATTCAGAACCAAACAAAAAATCACAATTCATATCTACCTGTTTCATCTCACATCCATAATGTGAATATTACACTTTCCCAACCCTTTGGAAGAACTTTGCACCTGGTGAGAATTGGATATTCACTTTCGTTACAATTATTTATCAGAATATTGGAAATGAAATTCACCTCAGTTCGCCAAATATCTTGATCCAATTTACAAAAATAGCTCACTGCTGAATTAGTCCAATTAGGACAAAAATAAAGAACCGTCACTTCCTTTCTTACTTTGTTGACCGTAGAGAGGTTGAAACCAAGGCACTGTTCATTGTCATGTGTCATATATAACCATAACCATGTTGGTGATAAAGTCGAAACCCCTTTCGCATTTCAAAGCACTTTTATTAGAAAAAAATATATAATTCTATAAGTTTTTAAGTTAAGGTATAATAAATATTAGGACAACTAGCAGAACTGTAAATATGGTTTCGTTAATCCTTAATTATTATTTAGAAACGACAAACGTCAAATAAACTACATGATTAGATACACCAAGGACATATACCACACTTACCTCCGTCTTCTCGCAAACTCATCCTTTAGTTATCAATTCGAAAAACACATTAAATTCTTCCGTATGCAGTTAGTCACCCTCGGTGATAATTCTCAGCAGGCATGTAATTTCTCTTTGGCAGAAATCAACTGTTTTACGCAGCAGTTCTACTACCTCTACATGCAAATCTCTTTCTTTCTCATCTGAGTTGGCGACCGTCAAATGTGGAGTTTGAAATTACAGTTAATATTAAACCTATGTTAGAAAAAATTTGTTATAATATTTAATATTATGAAAAGTTAAGAGCGGTTCCTTAATATTTTAGTCATAAATAATAAGGAAACAAACAACTTAGTGTAACAAAAGATAAATTTATTACTTACCCATGTCTTCAGTTTAAGTTGACAGTCAAAATCGAAAACAATATACACACATCTTCAGTTGCTCCCTTCAAATGAATTCCCTCGAGGGAAGTACTCAGATTCTCAATGCTATTCCCAAGTATTAAAATCCTGGATATATTTGTTCAGATTTCTACATCAAGCTCCTAAATTTCTAATTACAACTGATTTCATTTAAGTCTATTTAACTTATGTTCGATTCCCCAGTATGTTTTTTTTAGGAAAACAAGTGGAAACCGATGATTTAAAAAATTAATTAACTATTTTCCATCTCACCTTTCCGACATGATTATCTTCAGAACAAAACGAATGACACAATTTATATCTTTCTGTTTCATCTGACAACAATAATGTAGAGTTACACTTTCGCATCCCTTTTGCAAGCACTTAGCACCTGATTTGGATTGCATGTTCACTATCGTTATAACTATTGATATCAATTTTGGATTTCATCAATTTCTCAAATATCTTCATCCAATTAACAAAAATATCCCACTGCTAAATTGGTTCAGCTAGGACAAAAATAAAACAAAACGTCATTTCCCCTCTTAATTTGTAGACTGTACAGATATCGGAACCAATGCACTGTCCCTGGTAATGTATCATATATAACCATGCCCACGTTGATGATAAAGTCGAAAACTCCTTCGAAATTCAAAACAATTTTATTATAAAAGGTACACATAATTTCATAAGTTTGTAAGTTAAGGTGTAATAAATATTAGGAAAACAAGCAAACAGTAATTATGATTACCTGAATCTTTATTTATTAGTTAGATACGACAAACATCAAACAAACTTCATGGTTAGTTACACGAAGGAGATATACCACACATGTCTCCGTCCTTTCGCAAACTAATCCTTCAGCTAACAATTCGTGAAAAACACATTAAATTGTTCCATATGCAGTAAGCCAACCTTGGTGGAAATTTTCAACAGGCATGTAATATTTCTTCAGTAGAAATCGACACCTTCACGCAGCAGTTCTACCACCTTTATACACAACCTTCCTCCTTTCTCATATGAGCTTGGGACGGTCAATCACAATGTTTCTAACTACAGTTAATACTAAACTTATGTTAGAAATAATTTGTTATTGTATTCAATATTATGAAATGTTAAGAGCGGTTCTTTAATATTTTAGTGAAAAATAACAAGGAAACAAACAGCTCAGTGTAACAAAATATCAAAATATTACTTACTCATGTCTTAAGCGTAAGGTGACAGTGAAAATCGAAAACAATATAAACACATCTTCAGTTGCTTTCT